>VYXD01005127.1:888240-918462 GCA_013397195.1 Hylia prasina
TTTTTTTCCTGGTTCTGGTTCAATTAAAAAGCAATTCAATGATACAGAAATTGGAGATTTAACTCTTACTGATAGTGAACACTTCATTAGTTACTGCTTCATTAAGAGACTTATCTCATTCCTGTGTGAAGAGTTAACACTCAACAAGAGAACTTCTTTTCCAAGTCTTCCCAGCCGCGTCATGTCAAGAGATCCACTGTAGAATTTGTAGTACTTACACTTGTTTCCTTGTATTGTGTCTGGTCTCTTAGCAAGGCTTCAGAGGGGGGTTTGCAATATTTCTTTCCATTCAGACTATGCTCTTTGATAATCTTTCTGAAATGTGTGGAAGTGAAACTTTTTCTCTCCATTATATTTTTCTACTCTGCATGGTGAAATAAGAACACTAATGAGTTTCCTGGAGATTAGTGTCACAAAACTTATCTCTGGATATAAAAAGCCGAAAGATTTTTGACAAAGTAGGCTCTATCTGTTTTTCTCAACAACACTGTGTTTAAAAAAAATATACTGCAGTGAAAATCATGCTTTAGCAAGACAATTTGAACCAAAGGCCTTTTCCATTTCCTTCTAAATAGGATGGGTTGCCACACCAGTATGGAACCACTCAGTTTATTAAAATCAGAAGAAAAATATACCAGTGAGCATCACATTATTACATCTCCTAACCAAATATTATTTTTCCTTCTGGAACCATCACATTGTATTATTACTGAAATGTGTGATTTTATTTTCAGCTGAATTCTCAAGAAAAAAAGCAAAGCTTGTGGGAATGAATTCTGTGCCTTTGGATTCTCTTGATAAATTTTAAATCTGCTGGCCAATCTCAGTTTAATATATAACACAAGTAGTCAGACATGATATTTCTGCACTGCTCATTTTCTTCTCTTGTGTTCCCTTTGGTTGTCATACCCCAAGTCAGAAAATACATTTTTGTTTTGGAAAAAAAATTCATTTACATGATATTTTATCTGTTCATTAGTTTGCTGGACAGAGAAATACTGACCACAATATTCTGTAATGACCATAACCTACCTAAGCTGAGATATGCAGTGAATAGTTGGTTATTTTGGGATATTTGAACTAAAATAGAATTTTGAAAATGATGATGCTCAGAGGGACCCGAGTATCAGAGTTCTGGAAGCCTGTCTTCAATAAATGTAACATTTGGAATAAGTAGAAACAATCCAAACTTCTTAGTCAACATTTGTAAAAATATGTTTCTATAGAAATGTATAGAATTGATCCTTGTAACATTTTCTAAAACATTTCAGTGAGGCACAGCTTTAATTTTTGCACGTCATAGCTGTTACCAGGCGTGAATTCTGTCTCTTTTTTTTTTTTTTCTTTCCAGTGTGCACTGTTAAATTCCTGATCCTATGAGACAGAAATGATTGCAAAAGCCTAGGTAGGTTAGATTTTTAAGTTTACGGGTCTATTCTGTCATTACTATATTTCATGAATATTTTAGGAAATGCAAATAAGAGCAATGGGATTCAACATTTACTTGGTTCTTACTACTTAGTGATAGGAAATTCTGGGGAATTATTCACAGCAAAATTAGATCCTTAATACTCTCTATTATGGTCTCCTGAATAAATTTGTTGGGTTTTTTTTATATCTGGTCAGTACCCATAATTTTACTCTGTATTTGTGAAATTAGTTCTAAGCTATGTCTTTTTATATGCAAGTAATCTTCTTGTCCTAGATACTTTTTGTTAGAAGTTCGAAAAAGACTTTTCTTTTTAAAGTATTTTTTATTTTTTTATACCTGTTGCATTTAGAAGCTTTTCCCAGATGTTATTTTTCTAGATTGGTATCATCTAAAGAAATTAATAGAAATATCATTCATTTTGAAGTTTTCAATTTCAGAAGTGTCTTTGAACAAGTTTTGTAATCAAAAAGATAAAAGAAGAAAAACCCCAATATGCCATATTGATGTAGTGCTCAGTAGTAGTCTTGCCTGGTCCAGTAAAAGAATAAACATGCCATTTATTTTCCAATTAACACTGATAAACTATGTTATATAAGAGGAATGGCTTAGATAGTGGGCAGAATTAATAATATTTGATGGGGTAACTGGTTCTTAATAATAATGAAGGCTAGTTGCAGCACAGGACACCTAGCTAACATCTTGATAATTTATCTGATGTTTTCATAAAATGATCTTGGAAACTGAATAATGTCATTTCACTAAATGAAATTCATAAAAGGCAAAACAGATCTAAGTCTACGATCTCACAACTTCATGGTGGTTTGGGGATTTAGTCTTTAAGGAACACAAAACAAGAGAATATGAAAACAACGATGAAATATAGAGAAAGAAACAGTGGTTTGTTAGACATGCAGCTGATAAATCTCACAGCTATGTAAGTATAACTGTTTTATTTTGAGATTTAAAGAAGACTGGATTTTGCCATTTAAAATATATATCCTTAAAATTTACTTAAAGCAATAAAAAATTTCCTTATTATGCAGAGATTTGTCTTTTTCTTGTATTTATGCTTACAGCACAGTCCAGGGGTTTGATGGCTTTTATCTGCAGCACTGCTCTCTTTGGAAGGCATATCCAAGTCTGTAGTTTGAAGGCTGGTTGTTTTGTCCAAACATGAGTATTTTTGTGTTTTGTCCTAGTCATGTTCCCCAGCTCTGTACTTCTTCATTTCTTGAGGAATATTTTTATTGCCACTGTGCACTCAGGACTGGTTGTTTTTTCCTTGGTGTTGTTCAAGTTCTTTTATTCACATATTTCTCAATGCATGACATTTTTGCACTTCACAAAATTATAGAATCACCAAGATCGGAAGACCTTCAAGATCATGTAGTCCAATAATCAACCCAGTGCCATCATTATTGCCCCTAAATCACATATGCAAGTGCCAAATCCAGCTGTCTCTTGAACCCTTTTTATAATAAACTTCAGTGTTGAATAATGCTTATTTGACTCATATTTTCGAACACTCTATTAAAATAACACAGAAGTACACATTTTGTAAAAAAAAAAAAAAAACCCCAACAAAAAATCAAAACCATAATCCAAAGCTTAATTTTTTTTTCTAAATAAAGCATGTTACTACATTGCTTAGTGTAAACTATTGAAAACACATTAAAACACATTTTAGTCCTTATCCTTAGTCCTTTCCTTATAAGAAAAACTAACGGACATCTTGCAGCACAACCTCCCTATGCCAGGGTCTCTAGCTCAGCAGAATTCTAATGTGCCTGCCTCCTTCTATGAGAGATGACATTTCACATGTCCTCAGTTATACATTTTGTTATGCACCTACCTGGACTAGGGGCTAACTGAGGTCTTGCTCTACAGTTTTCTGTAGTCTGTTAAAGAAAATGAAAGGGAATACAGTATAGTCTGAATTCAGTGGTTTTGTGGGAAGCAATAATACAAGTACCTGTTGGATCCCCATACAACGTTGACCAACGCACAGGGTTATGGTCTGAGAAGATGATTCTTGCTTAGTTTTCTGGTTTGGATGCGTTGATAAACATTCATTTTTAAATAAGCTGACAACAATTTTGTGCTTAATGTCAGCTGAGAATTTTTATGCTTATTTAGTTTAAGTTAATTTTTAGTTGACCTTCATATGTCAAAATACTGTATTTCACTTAGATGAATTCACAAATTCTGTCCTTAAAAGCTCTTGTATGTATTTATGCAAATATCTTAGTCAAAACCTAAATTTTTTTAGTCAAATATTAGTTCAAGAATCACATTAACATTTTAACCATTATTTGTTACAGTCATGAATAGCAAGTAGTTTTAGAAACACAGCCAGTTGGAATACTTAACCACTGCCTTAATTAGTGAACATGCTCTGTTAGATTTACTTCATGTCAGATACTCCTTAAAAAACATGAAAGTAAATCTGTTTGATTTTATTCTTTTTCATTTGTTTTGCTTTCTGCTCTTAGTTCATCTGCTCTATTCTTAAACTCAGTCAAAGTAATTACTGCATAAAAGATTTAAAACACAAGGAGTCAATATGCTTTGTTCCATATTTGTGGTCACTCTCAAAATAATTTCTTGCAAAAGCAAAGCCATAATGAAGTTTCAGGCAACTGTATTCTAATGACTCCCCATTAAAAGCTTCTGGGAAGATCTAAGCATAGAGGTTACTCCCAGCAAACATTTATTTGTTTGAAGTTAAGGTAAGTGACAACATTTCTAGTAGCCATCTTAATTTTTTTTTTGGTGGGTTTTGTTTATTTGTTTGATTGTTTTTAATGTGTTTTCTAAGAAAGAATGCTATTATTTTATAGGAGGAGATTTATTTTAGTGTAAAAGAGCCAGAAGGCCTACTGTACATGTTTAAATCCCACTTTTGTCTTCCTCTGAGTGCTTTCTGAGACAGAAGGAGGTAGGTTTCTGTTTCTATTTCCCATTGACAGAGTAGCAGGAGATATTATGTTGTTACTTGTAGGCAAAATCAATGGTTGTGTTTTGTGATGCTTATCTAGTCTTGTCCCTAGGCACTTGAAAAGTGGGGGTGAGTATGTAGTTTCTGTTTGTTTTCTGTGCTAGCCTTTTGAAGAAAGATAAAAATTAAGCCAGGGAAAAACCTCAAGAGGTGATGCAGTTTATTGCAAATAGCAGGATTAAGTACACTTAGATTGCACCAGAGTATGTGGTGGTCTTCTAAAATCTCAAAAGTGAGATGGTACAGTGTCTCTAGAATACCTATTGATATATTTCAGAGAGGGAACAAATGTCCAAGCTATCTAACATAAACCATATTTACTACAAATTATGTTGATTCTTCCTCATTCTGCTTCCAGACACCTGGAAAACGATTGTCTTTTTCTATATGGCAGCTTATTATTCCTTGTTATCAATGTACTTCCTTCCTCAGTTTTCTCTTTTCTAGACTAAACAAAGTCCTTCAACTTCCTTAAGAGGTTATTCTTCTAAACTCTTAATTATTCTTCTAACCTCTATTATGGAATCTTTCCAATTTGCTTTTTTGTCCAGTTTTGAAGTCCCAATGCTGGATTAAAAACCTCAGCTATTAAAAACTATGACCTTATTAATTCACTACCAATTCTCTTAATTCTGTTTAGTTTTAATTTTGTCCTTTTTATTTCTTCTTCATTTTCGGAATAAATGGAATTTCTTAATTTTAAATTCTGAATTTCATATCCTCAAATATTAACAGCATTCAATCAGCATCCTTACAGAATCTAAACTTGCTTTTTGCTGTGTTCTATATTTTTTTTTAGTATTTTCTTGACTTCAGTAGAACTGGAATTGTAACTGAGTGAATAATAATTTTTAGACATCATCTCCACCAGTCTATGTGTATTTTTTAGTGGAGGAAGAAATGAGAGTGTGTCACAGTTCTATTAACTTTATTAAATTGAGTCTGGTGAAAGGTACATCATTTCACCTAATAATTTTGCACAGTGCATGTACAATTTATCATTATAAGGGAAAAAAGAACAAGCCATATCCAAAAAGCTAGCCCAGAGAAGGATTCTCACTATGCCTGTCAAAGAGAAGGAACTCTCCTTTACATTTTTTTTTTAATCTATTTTGATGCTGTCTACTTCAGTGAAGGAAATATGTGAATTTAGACTTGTACTGATTAATCAAACTTCTTCTTGTATATCCCTGTTTCACCTCAAAAGTAGTGCTTTAAAGGAGTGCAGACAAATGCTGATGATAGTTTCTGTGTACGTTATTCAAGTAATTTTGTATACGTATATCATAGACACTACTTTTCCCAGCTTCTGTTCAACATAAGAGAAATGTTTTTTAAAGACAAGATATTTGATAACTGTTCCATTCCTATATATAAGGAAATTAGGTTTGTTTGGTGTGATTCTACTACTCCTTGGTGAGCATCTCTTTTCCTAAGAGAGCAGAGGATCACAATGCTCTGCCTCAGAGCAAACAGTTCAACAGGGAATGTCAAAACATCACATTCAGAACCAGAATTTCAGAGATGGTAAATAAAAGAGTATTTAGGTGTTATTACCCTTGCTACAAGTCGGCACTGATTGACCCAACGTGCATCTTTTTCATATGACTCTCAAACAGCAGTAGATTCACTTTTAGCCTGTCTGAGTCAATCAGCTCTGCTGTATTTCATCTCTTCCCCAAAGTGAGAATATGTCAAGGAGGAAAGCAAGCAAATATTAGATACAGATTTGGCCTCTCCTTTTTTAATGTCATATGATGTTTTTCTATAACTTTTAAAGTTTTACTTCTCTGTTAATGAAGTTGCTTTTTCTTATGTCCACTGACACCTCTCTTCGTTCATAGTGAAAGCAGTCGGTGTTCTAAGAAGCAGAAAATAAGGTATTTAAATGCTTTCAGCTGTAGAAGACATAGGCCAGCAACCAGAAATGATGTATTTTTGCTATACTATACATGTTTTTTATTGGCATCTTAAGGGAAAGAAAATGTGAAAGGATATTTTATATATATATGTATATATATGTGTATGCACTTCCACTCTAATAAAAGCAAGCCTTTATGAGTTTATGAAATAATGAAAGGGAAGTCTCTCTTTCTCTTTTATTTGAAAAATTTGCTTCTAATACATTACTTAAATAATTCTGCCATTTCACGGAAAACTGTCCTCTTTTTTATTGGTTGATTGTATCCAGCGCTCAGTCATTTAATTTTCTCTGCTTTTTTCTTACTGAATTTAAAGAACCAAAACAGAAACAGAATCACAGAATGGTTTGGGTTGGAAGGAACCTTAAAAATCACCTAGTCCAACCCCCTGCTTTAGGCAGGACCATCTTTCACTAGATGAAACTGCTCTAAGCCCATCCAACCTTACCTTGAACCCTTTCAGAGATGGGACACCCACAACTTCTCTGGGTAACATGTGTCTCATGTCATGCCTGTGTCTCATCACCCTCACAGTAAAGAATTTCTTCCTAATAGCTAGTCTCAATGAACTTTTTTTTTTTAATTATTATTTTTAAAAAAAATTTTTGAAAGTCACACAGTTTTCATGGTGATAGACTGTTTGGGAATTTAGAGATGGCTTTTTGCTGGTTTGAATGGGGAAGGAAACCATGGCTACTGGATTCCTTACATGTAACATGATTTTTTTTCCAGGTGGAAGAGTGTTTAGAAAGGTTACATATTCAATTATAACTAAAAAAGGTGTGACTGAATAAAAATTCTGATGTTCATTAAGTAAAATCCTCAATTTTCTTTCCAAACTGAACATTGAATGTCACCGTCTCCTTTAGGAGAGCAGAGAAAAGGGAGTTGTTTTTTCCCTTCTGCCTAATCTTCATGAAAGCTTCACTCCCTCCTGGTCCCCCGCTTTCAATTATGATTCCTGGCCATGGAAGAGGAAGAAGCAGAAAAACTCTTCATTGGTAAGGAAAAAGAGCAAGTAATAAGGAGGAGGAATACAAGTTATGGGTGTATTTGTTTTGAAGCTGGTGTTGAACTGCAGTGGATGTGTACATATTTTAATTTTCCATCTCTTACCTATGTCACCCATAAACACAAGACAGGTGCCTGACTGTATAAGCTCAACTAAGAAAACATATTCATTAATTCATATTAAACATATACTTAATTCATTTATATGACCTATCCAAGGGCACTGATTAATAGGCAATGATATTTCAGAATGAACTGCAGCTACAAAAGAAGTGAAAAAAATGATGATAAATTAATAAATTCAATGTATTGTTCTGGTGTCTGCCCTCTAAAAGAGTCAAATTCATGACTGTAGAATATGAAATAATGAGTGATAAGGCAGCATGAAATACTGGGGACTGATGAAGACCATACCATACCAAAAGTTTCAGCTAAATAGCTAAACAGAAAATATGCTGAAGAGCTATAGAGACAGAAATTTAAGAGACCAGGTTTCAAAAGACATCTAATACTTGTGAAGCATATGTGTAATAAATGTGTTATGGCAATTCTTAAGAAGAAATCATAATCCTGTACCCATTGCAGAATGTGGATGGCATGTGCTTCAAACAACACATGGGTGGGCCATCACTGAGTGGTCATTAAACAAGATATTTTAAGCAGTCTGCTTACTAAGTACTGAATGAAACAAAAGGTTCTGTGAAAAAAATGTAAAATCAAAATTGAAAATCTTCATGATTAAGTTACCCTGAAACTAGATTTTGCATAAAAGACCTTGAATCAAGGCCACCTCATTTTTTGTTTTCTAATGTCTCAATATTTGAATTGCCTTATGTTGCAAGGACATGAACATGCTTTATTATACTTCAAAGTTTAATATGTATCTGTGCTAAAACCAGACTTAAAACTGCCACTTCTGGAAAATGTTACCTCAGATTTAGAAAGGGGTCCTTCAGTGAAGAATGTACAAAAATAAAAGTAATTTCCAAATTATTGTTAACTCAGTGTTCTTGTGTAAGAATGGTTGCAACAAATATGTAACTGCCTGTCTAAGTCTGCTGTTGGCAAATTAATTAAAAAATGCTTTGGGTTTTACTTTATATGAAACCAAGAAGCCATTACTTCCAATATTATCTAGAATATTTACTGCTTCTGTATGAAAAGGAACAGGAACAGAAGCAAAGCAGCTAAAATTGGTTGTCATTTTAATCTTTAGTTACGGTTTCCTGTGGAATTGGTTTACAGCAGAGGAAGTGGGATAAGTAACACTATTCACTGCTTTTTTTTTTTTTTTTGGTTGGTTGGATGATTCTGCTAAGGTTGTGACTTGTTTACTGGAGAGAGATAAAAAGATAAGAGCAGCAAGTGGGATTGGGGACTTACATGAATGTAGAATCAATACTGCATTGTAAAATCAAAATTCACTGGACTGAGAACCAAGCATTTTTTTCAAATTTTAGCAATTACTTCTTGTAAAGAGTTTTTTTATGAAGTATCTTGATTATATATAATGCTATTTTTCTACTGACCCTTGCCAGAATAGAAAATTAATTTGACATACTATGTAGCATCATTATAATATTGTCTAATGCAACTCAGGTCTATTTTTGATAAAAAGCTATGATTAACCTCTTGCTTATCGGTACAAATTGTTGGGGTGGCTAACATGAGAGCAAGAATAACTCCTGACACTGCAATTGGTTTCACAAATGTGGATCCTTGAGCAAATTGCTAACTTTGTTGGGTTTTAAAGCTTCACCAGAGAAAATCTTATTGGATATTTGAAGCTACAGAACACAAAAGGCTTGCAATCCCTTTGTGTACAGGTAGAATTTCAGTAAACTGTAAATATTTATCTTTTTAAAATATATTCTTAAGATTTTTGACAGTTCAGCTTCAATATGAAATATCTTTTTTTTTTAATCACTACCCACAGAAAGCCTAAAATCTCTTCAGACTGTCTCCTCTCAAGAGATTTAACATCTCTTCTAATTTATCACAGTAGGTTTGGGCCCAGCCAGAACCCTACATCGTTTAGGATTGGGTGTGCTTGCAGATAAAGCATTTTCACAGCTTCATAGTCTCCTATAATAAGGCTATTAGATGAACTCATTTGCTTAGTGCTGGGATATTAAATAGTTCTACATCTGTTGTTCCCATGTGAACATGAAACCTCATTCTGTTATGGAAAGAAGCCATGAGCTCTCCCTTTCCCTTACCAACTCTCCCTTCTCCCTCTCTGCTCGCTTTACAAATACTAGGTATGTGACTGCTTCTCAGAGTGCATCTAAAAATATTCAGTGGAAAAAACCCATAATAGTGGTCCACTCTAAATATATACAAAATAAGGCTATTATTTTATAGAGAAGAGAACTTGAGACTTTCTTCAGGAAAGGGCTGTGAGTGCCTAATAGAACAGGAAGATTTATCATTCCCATTGCTCTTCATGTAGAGACAGACAACACACAGCTTCAGATAAACCTGTCTCATTGTAATATTCTTCCAGTTCTACACTCACTACAAAAACTTTTGTTAATTTATATATAAAGACATGAAATAATTCTTGTCCTCCTATTCATATACTCTGTATTTTACTGGATTCAGCAATTTTTTCTGTATAAGACCCTCATTATTATCAGTGCTTCTAGGGGCAGAGGGGCAATTTGGGGATATCAAGACATTAAAAAAAAGTGACAACAATAATAAAAAAAAAAGCTTAACAAACTAAGTTTTAGAAAGAGAGATGAATGTCTTAGCTGCATAATCCATTTAGCAATGTATGAATAGAAGCATGAACGTGGTCTAGATTGTAATTTGACTGTCCCTTTTATACTTACTGCCTGGAGAATGAGAAATAAAATCAGCACAGTAGTTTTTTTGTAGTTTTTGGTTTCATATTGTATTTGATTTAGAAAAAGAAATATCTATTGTTCTAGTTTTTAGCATGCCACCAAGTTTTGACACAACTGAATTGCACTGACAGTAAAGAACATTTTAATGCATGAAAGGAGGAGCTTACATCAAATGAAGACATTTGACCGCTATGCATGTATTAATGGTGTCATGAAAATGGTTGACAATACTTTTTTTTTAAATGACAAAAGTAAAAAGGCTTTGCATTTTCCAGTTAGAAACCCCACTCAGATGAGAGGATGCTTTTCATCTGACAGGTCTCTAGATACAAATGTTCTGTCACCCAAAGTTACAAGCAGGTGAATGCTGGAGGGTATAGATGATCTGCAGTCTTTGATACACAAGGACTTGCTGATGTGACTAGTTGGAAGCCTTAAAAATTAACAGGAGGATACCATATATTAAACTGTACCAGAGTTTTCTGTTTCATCTGCAGCCCAGGCACTGGGCCTAAAAGTGCACTTGCAAATATGGCCTAAAATTTTTTGCACTTGTAGGATTATGGTCCGACACAAAACCAGGAGTGAGCTGTAGCTGTGATAATGGACATAATGTAGGTTAAGCAGTGTAAATGGAGTGAGCTCAGCTCTGAATGGCCTGTGTAGTGCAAGGAACTGCCATCTGCAGTGGCTGAAGGACTTCATCTCATTCATTACTGCTCATAACTGCTTTTCATTCTCTACACACATCAAATAACAAAATATTCATCCTTTTCTGGTAATTTATAATGCATAAAAACCCCATTTATGTCTCAGTGACTGAAACACTCTTCAAAATGCTGGCTTTAAAAGATTGTATTTCACAAATGTGAATTTTAGAGTGGAGTGCATGGCCCAGACTTTTTGAGTAATGATGTAGGTTTTAGTGCCTCTTTGTGTCTTCTGGTGCTTATTATTGTAGTACTCAAATACTTTATGGCCAGAAAAATGGTTCTTCAGCCTGTATGCACTCAGAGTATGTGTTCCTGCTCAGAACTGTAACTGGCCTGCAGTGGAAGACCCTGCCTACTCCGTATTACTAAACAAAAAATGAGGGCCATGAGCATTTCAGCAATGCAATAATCTGCATTGGTTAACTCTTAGCCTGAAAACTTGTAGCTGTAGAAAAATTTTGTTGGAAATTGTTGCCTGCAGTAGTCCAGACCAGAGTCAGGGGTGGGTTAATTTCCAGACCTCATGGGTAGTTAAAGCCTCAGCGTCTGCACTTCCTCCCTGATCTTTTAACTAGAAGAGTAGGTTTGCATTTGGATGCTGTCAGGGGCGATTGACAAGGATATCTGAACCTGACTTGATTTGCATATACAGATATGTGCTTTTTTGTTGATTTTGTTATTTTTCTTCTGGTTTGATAGTTTAATTTTTTCACTTTTAAAGTCTAAAGCCAGATTCAGGTAGCTGGGAAGTTATTATATTATCTTCTCTCTTTTGCTTTTAGACAGAAACGTGTGAGTAGAATACATTTAAAGTTTTTATTTTTTTAACATGAATATTTTTCAATTATAAATTTGGAAAATATTGTCTAAAAAGTACATTTTTAAAAAGGTACGTACTACTATACTGTGAATTCAAAAAGATGAGTAATTTTTATGTCACCAACTACGCATTTTGTGGCAGAAACAGCCTTGTTTTTGTTTGATTTTCACTTGGCAAACGTTTGGCAAGAAAGATGCCTCTGGACACAAATTCAGTCTGAAAAAACCACTTTGTAGCTGTATGGCCTAAGCATACATCTGTGAACCTTCCTATGAGAATTTTCTGGGTGTTGACAAAGGATGATCAACAATTTCTGTATTATATATTAGCCATAAATCTTCATGGGAATACGTTACACTATAAGAAACTTAATGATGTAATTAGAATATGAAGTTAGATGATAAGCTTAAGAGTATTAAAAGATCAAAATTTAATAGAAGAAAAAGCAGAAAAGCAAAGGATTAAGAAATCTTTTCACAAGTGACTTCATGTTTTTCCTGTCCATGAGCATATGGAAAAGATAAAACATATAAAATCTGATTATTCAGATAAGAAAAAGCCTCTCAGCTCTAAAAGCGGGATTACAGCTTCAAGTATAGATATAAACTGTACTCATAATAATGTAATTATGATCAAATTATACCGCAGATTTCCAATGAAGCTGTAAAAATAAAAACACTAGGAATTTTGTAATGTTCTGGTTTGTCAGTCCCAGATTTTTAAAACTCTCATTGGTGACATAAATAAGTCTAAAATGTAATTTTGACTTCTCATACACATTTTTATTTTGCTCCTATCACAACACATATTGTCATTTATGTTGCATTTGTGAGCTTTTCACTGAAACTGGTGAACTAAGGGTTTTGTGAGTGTCCTTCCTGATGGAAGGAAAACTCATTCACTTGCCTTCTGAGAGCTGAGCTTCTAACTATTTATGGCAAATAGTGTTAGACTATTGACAAAAGAATAAGATTTAATAGTATTTGGAATTTTGAATCTGAGTAATATTATATATTGTAATGTTCTTTATGAATATATTTATTGGACCAAATTTGAAATTTAGGAGTCTGCTTAAACAAATATAGCATTCCTAGTGAAAAACTTAGTACAATTGCTTGCAGTTTGCTTCAGAAAAAGTGTCAGTATGCATATTTGATGTTCAGGCGAGTGCTACAGTATTATATTGCATTGGCCACTATATGTTACAGGTATATGTACCTGTATCTATACATATAGGTATGTATAGGTACAAACAAACACACCTATATATAAAGCTAAGCAGCAAATTAACTCACTTCCATGAAAATAAACGCTATTAGGGTTAGGTTAATTTTCATAAATATGAAGTTCTGTTCCTGACATGATATTCCAATGCTAGAAGCAAAGTCCAGGTCAGCTTGATAAATGCTGGAGTGTATGCCTTTTGTGGTTAGATATTTGCCTAAAATGATCAATCTATTTTGGATTCTGAAAGTCAGAGGGTAGATTTTATTTAAAGCCTGCTGTGGTCAGTGAAAGTTTTCTTATGGCTTGAGACTGATTTTGATATAAATGTCTAGCTGAAGGAATTTTTACTGATCTCAAGATAACACAGCAATAATATTTACTATAGCTTTCCAAAGCATTTTTGCATAGAATACCTGATAGTATTCTTTAAGCAAAATTTTTGCAAAATTAAGGAAGTTTTTGAAATTTCAACCACTTGCTTATTCTTGAAGGGTATGTTGTCTTCTGTGCATTTACTCCAGCAACGATAAGGCATTTCCCCATCAAGACATAGTGGAAACCAGAATAGCAGGAATGTTCTTTTTCATGAGATTCCTGTAGTAGTCATATTTCCGACCAACTATAGTAGACAGTTAATCCAAGGTTAATTTGTATTTAAATAAATATACCTAGTTCAAGTCAGACAAAAAAGACAAGTCCTCCCACATCTTCTAGGCTGCCTCTGAACTTTCTGTTGCAGGGGTGCCAAAAACAAACCCTCCAAACTTGATCTGATAGTCATAGTTTAAAAACAGCAGACCCTTCTTTTGTTCAAATTCAGTCTGACTTTATGGGTACAGCACTTGACCATTCACTTTGAGGAGAATCACTTTCTGTCATCAGCTCTAATTTTGGTCTACTTGGTGACTCTATGAAAATCTGTGTCTTCTATTGTTCCCACCTGTAAAAAAGAAACAATATGACTTCCTTCCAAAGTGAAATCTTTACCAGCTACTAAGTTTTTAGCTAAAAAATAAAGAAATAATATTTATTTTGGAAGGTTTTTCTGTCATTACAGCTGATAACTTTCAGTGGCAGATGTAGATGTTCCACTTCAGTTACTGACTATCTGTTCAGAGCCTACAGGATATTAATGGTTACTGACGGGAAAGGAAAATAAATGTAGATGCTTGTGTGTTAATCATGCTTAGGTCAGTGGAAAAATAGATGTAAATGTATTTCAGTCCAGTTTTCAATGATTCTGATCTGTTCCTCATGCACATTTAGAAATTCAGGGTGGTGGTTTGCTAAGTACTGAAGGGTCTACAGAAAAAACCCAGATGATTTCCTGGATAGTAATTTGTTAAATTCACAAATGTTTTTTATTTCAAGAAGAATTTAGAAATTTTTAAAAAATTCCTTTCCTAAAATCAAATATGTCGTTATAAACAGGATTTTTATAATTTTTTTCAAATGGCCCGAAGAGTAATGAAGGGTACTTATTACAAAAATATCTTCTCTCTATCACTTCTCATTTTCCTTTCATTTCACTTTCCATTCTCTCCTGTCTGCTCTCAAAAAGGTCCAGTTTCTATGTCAGACTACAGTAAAAATTACAGCATATATAGGCAAAATACATATTTATCTAACTGTCTTTAATATTACGTTTTTATGTACTGAGCTGTTGAGTGTGTGATATATAATTTAATGTACAAGAACATTGTTTCTCAATAATTATGGTTTTCTCCTAGAAGAAAAAAACAAATCAACTTAAGAACAGCAAAAACAGGTGTGACACAAAAGATTTGATTCATTCAAAGACAAATTTAAAGATGGTTTGACCTTTGGTTTTACACAAAGCTCTAAAAGTAAAAGAAAATACTTTCTTATAAGAGAAAGCAAGTTCATATGCCTACACCTGTACTTATAAATGAGTAGGTAGCTCTCTTATTCTTTAAATAGTATAAATGCATAGAATCTTGTATATATGTCATAATTTTTCTTACTTTGTCATTAGATATTTCATATGGACGAATGTTACAACTCATTTAATTTCCTTTAGAGCCATTTTTTTTACAGGTCACTGTCATCATGTCTCAGAGTAGAGCCTCGTGGAGATAGTTGAATGAGACTGGCTTTACTGCAAGCTTTGACAGGAGCTGTCATTATACCAAAAAATTATAGTTCATCAGGCACATCCAGAAACGCTCTATCTGCCCTTGTTAAGTTCCAGTTCTCAGTGCACTCTTTGGACTGAGATTATATGCAACCCTCTCTGCAGAAAACCTGAAAGAGAAATGCATCTAGGTTGAAAAAACTGCTAGATGCAGAAAAATGGCATTGAACAGAGCAGCATAATTTGAGTCAACAGAGACTAGAAAAAAAATCACTGGGACCTAAAACTAGGACACTCTGCAATATATTTTTGTTAAACTGTAAACATCTTAACTATTCCTCAAAAATGTTTGGAAATTTTCCCACTTTTGCTGGACTGGTCTTGTAGGTGGAGACATATGTCATGGCAATGATGGGACAACAACCAAATCTTCCTACTTCCTACTATTTTGCCCTTTTCCAATACCATTATCCATTACCAGACATAACAATAACAATATTTTATTACTCTGGAAATATTCCTATTCAGGTATATCCAGGTACAGATGTACCTAGCTGATGTTTGTTTAGTACACTAATGATCTAATTAGTGGACAGGACACTTCAAATCCTGGTTGTCATTATATTTGCTACAGAACACCAGTGAGAACTGGTATGTCTGCTAAGTAGAATGCAAAGTAGATTTTTAACAAAATTGTGGAGGTATCAAAGCAGTCTTTTTTATTATTTTTTTTTTTGACACAGACAAAAGATCACATTAAGCTAGTATCCACAACTTATATTTTGGTTTAAATTGTCATTTACAGCTATGTAGAGCACTCAGTATCGTATACGAGTGCCCTTAACTAATGTTTACGTACAATATACTTTGTTAACATGTGTTATGCTGTGTGTCACAGTTAGAGCAAGTCCATTCCATAGAAACTATAACATTTGTTTTCATTCCACCTTGGAACAAGACCAAAATCTTTTGGAACACTTAAGCAGAAATGGAATTATCAAAATCAATGTTTATGTATCAAAACATGTGGATGTGATTAGGGAACTGGCCTGGCACAGGGAAAATACAGCTTCAATTACATTGTTCTATGTGAACCAAAACAGATTTTCTCCTGCTAGAACATGTTGAATCAGGCAGGCTAAGGATTTTACCTCTAGTTCCTTTAATAATCAGCCTGTTCTTCCCTTCACTGTCACCAAGCTAGCTTTTTTTTTTTTTTTTGCAAACCATCTTCTCTTGAGAAAACATTCATTTTTTGAAATGCTGTACAGTAAAAGGATGTTCCAATCAAAATTACTCACAGTGATTGTAGTTTAGCATGCAAATATAGCAACTTCCACTTCATCAGTAAGAAATTCAGTCTCCGGTGTTAAGTGATATGCACAGGGTCATGATGCAACTCAGTGAAAAAAGCTGATTTGGGACTAAGATTTTTTTGTGCTTTATAGAATCAACCACAGTGTTATAAAGATGAATTATATACTTACTCAAACCCTCTGTTTTTCCATTTTGTGAAATATATCAACATTGGAATGCATGAATATGAAAACAATCAACTTAGAATAATAGCAATTGTTACTTTAACTTTCCAAATCAGATGTATGACTACGAGCACATGAAGTTGAGTTGCTCACATCAGCCAACAAGTAATGCAAAAGCATCTTTGCTAAAGTAAGCTCCAACCTACATTTGGCAATAAAAGTCTTTCTTCAAGGTTGGATTCTTGACTGAAATGTCAATCCTAGATTTAAAGCCCAAGCTGTCTCTCTAGTATATAGCCTCTGACTGCTCTTCATTTGGAGTGCAAGAAGAGAGAGCTGTGATTAGGGGTTGCCTTGTGACTTGAACCTTCAATTGAGGAAACAAGAAGCACACATTTATTACATTTAGGTTGAAGAAATATGGACTACAGTTTCCAGAACCCCCGCACAATCAGAAACCACCAACCTGGAAGAGATGTTAAGGGGAAAAGTTTCTCCATTTTCTTTGTTGGTTGGTACTGGGCCACTAAAGAAAGGAAAAGTTATGCAAAGGCTAAACAAGGAAAACTGAAAGGATGGCTTGCTTAAGTGAGGAAGGGTAGGGATAGGCAATGTCATAAACGCAGGATGCTGTCCAAGCTTCTATTAATTTTTATGTAATTATTTTTTGTAGTGCCTTGTTGCTGCAACAGGCTGCTAACCAATACAATTAACTTTTCTTCAGGAAATGGCAGTAAATAAAAGTTGAGTTAATTAAATATGCTTTCTCAATTATTGTGAAGAACAGATTTTTGTTTTCTAATACAGTTTCTTGAAAACAATTCAACTTGCAGTGGAATATGCCAGGGAGATGATCAGTTTGTTGTGCTTGGTTGCCCTACAGGAGCCTCTAGGTCCCTTCAATTGCTGTGAAAATGCACAGCAGCTGCTGATCTTGCCTTGTTCGTATCCTCAGCCACACATGGGACCTAGCTTGGAGGAATTTTGAATTGAAATGCTGGCTGATTTGCAACTTAGAAAATTGACTAGCTGATGAGGGAAAAAAAAAAAAAAGAAGGGGTTAATGAATGTTTTAAACCACCTGTATAATGCAGGGGCGAAGTTTGCTTTATGTTATATTTTTATATCAGATGTGTTAAATATTTGGTAGCTTTGGTTGGGACTTGAGATCTCATTTGACCTTTAGGACACGTTTCTTTATCTGAAAGCTAATGTCTCTGATCTTAAACTGATCAACAGGGCTTTCATGTACAGGTACAAGTTTAGAAATGCATTTATTACTGCTGATACTAGTTTCATTTTTTCAAAAGCAGAGAGGGATTTATTTTGAATGCCATTCCAACTGCTGGTAAATAACTCACACCTCCTAAGAGAGTTAATTAGAGGCAATTTTACTGTAATCTAATTGATCATGTTTTAAAGATGTGGCTAATTTTTCTACAGTTACCTCTGCAAATATAAGAAAATCAAACTTGTTTTTGGACTTGTCTGGGATCTTTTTTTAGGCCTATGACAGACCACTTATAAAATCAAGGTAACTATCAGGTAAGTGCCCCTCTGCTGTGCTGAGCAATGCTTGGTAACACTGGATAAAACTGGTGGTGCTGATGCAGATGGAGGAAACAGAACTAGGGGCCATTGTTTGATTTGCCCAAGCTAGGTTTGTACAGAATAGCATGGATAATAATCAGCTCAAAAGTGTGTGCCAGTGTTGGTACAGATGCATGGGAAGGAGGTAAATACCAAATTATCAATATTTTAATTCTGGGTAAAAGCAACTATATGTAAGACAAAATAGATATGTAGAAGGCTCCCAGTCAACCCTGAAATTGTGAAGGATCTGCTGCCTCAGCTGTATCTCTACAAATATATGGGACCTGAGGGGATTCATCCAAGACTCCTTAAGGATCTGTCTAATGTCATAAAAAAACCTCTCTAAATGATTTTTGAGTGGTCTTGGGAATCCAGAAAGGTCCTAGCTGACTGGTGAATGTCCTGGTTTTCAAAAAGAGCAAAAAGGAGGACCCTGGAAATTACATGCCTGGGAGTTTCACTTCTGTGCTTGGTAAAGTTATAGAGAAGATTATTCTGTGAAGTATTGAAAAACACCTGAAAGACAATACAGTTATTGGTCACAGACAGCACAGCTTCATGAGAGGAAACGTCCTGCTTGTCAAACCTGATTTCCTTTCATGGCAAGGTATCTCAGTTATCAAGGGAAGCCTGTTGATGGGATGTTTCTGGATTTCAGCAAAGATTTCAATATTATGTCTCACAGAATCTTTATGGACAAAATATCCAACAAACACCTGGATAAACACACCCTGTGATGGGTGAGCAACCAGCTCACGGGTTGGGCATAAAGGACGTGGTCACAGCTCCAAGGGCTGAAGGGTGTTCAAGCATTTGGACAATACTCTCGAGCATATGGTGTGACTCTTGGGGATGTTCCTGTGCTGAACAGGAGCTGACATGATGATCCTTGTGGATCCCATCCAACTCAACATGTTCCGTGATTCAGTGATTAAGATGACCCATAAATGCAGTGATTTTTGAACAGGGTTTTGCATATTAATTGTCATATGGAGTGTCATAAGTTACTATGGTCATAAGAAATCTTACATCCCACAACTGAAGAGGACATAAGCTTGGAAAAAGGTGCTACCTTCCTTGATATGTACGAATGAATGTACTTAAATAATGCTTAAAAACAGTTTTCCTCATTTATCTGCATATAGTCAGATTAATCTGATTTTCTGTTGTTTAGGCTTATTGATCCCAATCCTAATGTATTTGTTTTTGGATACATACAAATAGCTTGTCTTTGCACTAGTAATGGACAGATAAGTTATTGAGAAATCTTAGATATTGGGATATCTTAGACAAAAACCCTGGAATCTTGTAGGCTGACTATAGTTACTCTGTTAATGCTGCGTTAACCACTTTTCTGTAGGTGAAAATCTGCTTTTGGATCTTTCAAGATTGCTTCATTGAACGATTGTTTGAAAATATTACTTCAAATCACAATCTTCAGATTTTTTCTATATTATTTTTTCATTTCTCTTTACTGTTTGAAAATTTCTTTTTTTACTGCATGTCTTCCATCAATAGAACTGAGATATTACATTCTTGTGTGTCAATCTGAAAAGAAGTCCTAGGTGAGACGATTTATTCATGTTAATATTGTGTGTTGAATTTTTATACTGTCACAAATGTTTCTTTTTATATGCATAATTTTTCTTGCTTGATAGAAATTTTAGCTATTGAACCGATGCTTTGAGAGGCTGATCTAGAACAGAGACTAGACAGAGTTAAAGCATAAAGTAAGTGTTTATTAAAAAGCCTTAAAGGAGACATCTTGGATAACAGACATATGCACATTATACTGTAGGCTTTTTTCTGATACAAATCTATGGACATTGTTGAATTTTTTTTTCTTTTTTTCATTGTCCATTAATGAAATGGATCATTAATAACTCAGGAAATTTTTTGTACTATGTGATGGGTAGAAAAAAAATATATTGTGTATATGTGCAAGTTATACTCATCTTTTTTTTCAGAACTTAGGGAATACACCCTGATGAGCAAGTGGAGCTAAAGAAAAAATCTTTGTACTTCTTGAATTTTTGAATGCATGATTTTTTTTTTCTATTTAAATAATTAGATTTTTCAAACAGTAATTCAAAATGAGAAGGCTTTTGATCCTGTCTCCTATAACATCCTCCTTGGCAATCTGGTGAAGTATGGGCAAAACAAATCAACAGTGATGTGGAATGCAAACTGACTGAACTGCTGTGATCAGCAGAGTGAAATCCAAGTGTGGACCAATTGTTAATGGTGTAACTCAAGGATCGATACTGTATCAACACTTTTTAACATCTTCATTAACGACCTGGATGGTGGGGCAGAGTGAGTCCTCTGCAAATTTGCAGATGATACAAAACCTGGAGAAGTGACTGATTTACCAAATGTCTGTGTTTCCATTTGGAAGGATTTTGACAGGCTGGAGAAATTGGAACTGCATGAGGCTTAATATATGAAATGTAAAGAAATAACCCCATGCAACAGCGCAAGCTGGGAGCCAAATGGCTGCAAAACAACTTTGCAGAGTAGATCACATCTAAAATGCTGTGTCCAGTCCTGGGCTACCCGCTGCAAGTAAGTCATGGACTTACTGAAGTAAGTCCAGTGTAGGGCAAAAATATGATTAATTCACTGAAGCACCTTTCGTTTGAGAAGAGGGTGAGAGAACTGGGATCTGTCTGGATACCAGCTGCATCCAGTCTGGAGAAGAGAAGGCTCAGGCAGGGATTTTATCAATGTGTGTAAGTACCTCATGTAAGGAAGCAAAGAAGATTGGCCTCTCAGTGGTATCCAGGTACAGGACAAGTGGCAATGAGCACAAATTGAAACCAGGAAATGACATTTAAATTTAAGTAAATGAGGATGGCCAAACACCTGAGCCTTTGCCAAGAGATTTTGTAGAATCACTATCCCTGGAGGCTTTCCAAATTTGATTGGATATGGCTGTGTTATCTGATACAGTTGCCCCTGCTTTGAGCAGCATGAAGTGGACTAGACAACTGCCAGAAATCCCTACCAGCCTCAGCAGTTATGTGTGTGTCATCCTGAGTGATTCTCCATGTAGTAGTAAGTCAAACACTGATGCTACTTGCTCCCTTTTCTCTTGATTGTCTTGAATGCATATCTCTTTTTGTCGCATTTGCTCTCATTCCTTCATGTGGATAGCTGAGGCAGTTTAATCTGGAATTAACAAAGGCATCTCACTAGTTTGCTTGGACTGGGCTATTTTTGTGGGGGTTTTGGGGGTAATGTTTTTTTTTTGTTTGTTTGGATTGGGTTTTTTTGTTTGTATTTTCTCTGAGACAGTAGAAGCTGTATTAACATATGCAAAGGGAAAGTGCACTGACCTGACACTTTACATTTCTCTTCATTTTCCTTACACAACTAATGTGCGTTTTCCTTATTAAGTACTTCTACAAAGTATATTTACTTCTGTGGTATTCACTCTACAACTAAAACATTGAGTTCAGGCATTTGCTTAGGGCTTAGCTTTTAGCCATCCATATCAGGATGATGATTGCAGGTCATCCTAAGACAGGCACTAACTGGCTAGTCATCTGGGGGACTCCACAGACCACACTTGATGACAACTTTGACTGGTTCTCATTTAGCTCTGGTGGAACTTTAGGTACCCAAAAGCTTATTCCCCATGCTAAATCCCAGTTGTCTGATTGAAAAGCATTTCTTCTCATTAAGTCTGTGAAGTGGTTCAAATACAAATTTTTCTGCTTTCTTTTTCATAACCAATGCACAAACAGTTAAGCTATGTATAACATTTTCTTCAGTTTTCAGTGAACCGCTCATTGTCAGTTATAAAAGACTTTTTAATTTTTTAACCTATAAGGAAGCCTCATGCATGTTCTCTTTTTCTCATTTTTCTCAGTCTTGCTCCAAGATTTTAAAATGCAGATGCCCCATTAAACTCGGACAGACCAGCTGTGTTAAACTTCCACAGAGGAGGATGTGAGCTTGTTGATCATTAAAAATTGAGATGATCATCCAACTTCCATTCATCTTCATGGCTGGCTACCTAGTGAATCTGAGTATCCCTATGGATTGTGAATTTGTATTCAGATTGAGTTTGGTTCTGAAATATTTATCTTGGAGATGAACATTACTACTAGGGAAGTATAGTTGGATAACCTAAAAGCTTCTGTATGGTTTTCTGTATTTAATGTCTTCTCTCTCCACAAATTATAGGTTTCTTTTAAAGGTAGTGACACAGAAACTGGGGATTTCAAGGTCCTGAAGTAAATCAGAAAATAAATATCAGAGTATGTAATTCAGACTCCTGGAAAACAGATTTTGGCTTATTAAGAGAATTAGGTTAGGTCTTGTGCGGAGGCAGTTTTAAAGGGAAAAAAATCTCAGAAAGCCTTTTATGGACAAATTCCTCTAAGCAGAACAAGTATAAGTATATCCTGTACAAAGGAAAACAAGACAATGTAAGGAAAAAAACTTGCCTAAGCAGGCAAGCCTCAAGGGAGATTCCATTCAGAAAGGTTATATATATTATATATATACATATATAATATGTATATGTATATGTGATTCAAATACATGCATATATGAGATGCAAGTGAGAGTGGGCTATGAATGAAGAATAAAGAAACATTGTCATATAGGAAAAGAGCTGTAAAATCAGAGACCAACTGGAGGTAAAACTGGCAAAGGAAATCAAAGGCCACAAGAGGAGCTATATTATCATAAAAACCATAAGGGAAATGAGGGGGTACTACTGGACAAGGCAAGTGTATCTCACAACAATCACAATAGTGGCTGAAGTAGCAGGTGTCCTTTAACCAGAGTCTTCACCAGCAAGGGTTTTTATCCTTTTATGCCCAGAGACAGGGTTCAAGAAAATGAGGAATTACCAGAGGTGGAAGAAGAAAATGTCAGAATCTTTTGAGAGAAACCAGTTCCTTATTTTCTGTTTAGCCTCATTATCTGTATCATCCTGGAGAAGGAGAAAGAAAGCATGCCTGTCACCATGTAGGTGAGGCCACATGAGGAGGATACAGTCAATACATTTGAAGCCAGGGCTTCTGTTCAAAGGACCTTGACAAGATTGAAGAGTGTGACAAACTGTAACATGACTAAACTCTACAATGACAGAAGTCCCACAACCAAGAAAGACAGCTTCAGCCCCAGATAATTTTGGAATAGAATTTTTTCCTCTGAAATATACGAAAAAGAAGTAAATCATCCAAATTTATAATTAATGGAACCATCCTTCAGTAGGTCTTCCATGGATATATAGAGCTGGGGTCAAATATTTAAAGGAAACAATTTAGTTTTACATATAATTAAAACAGATTTTAATAGGAAACTTTAAGATACCACAAAGACTTCTTAATTTATCTCAGTAGAATCTGGAGTCAATAATATTCGATGATTTAATTTTATATATTTCATATAGATACAGAATTTTACTTCATTCAGACACTTCAGAAACTTAGGTAAAATATCATACCACATATCAGAATACTAAGAGGGCCTTTTCAGTGAATTTCTAAAAAAAAAAGTCTTAAAAGATCTTTGTATCAATAATCTTCTTATCAAATAGGAAGTACTGGATTATTCTTGGTCGTTGAGAAACTGTTTGTTGACAGTTTTAAACCAAAGTCAGTTCAGTTTGCAACACAGCTTCCCAAATGGTTATATTGGCAAAGTGAGGCAGAGAATTCTGTGACAGGTACTGTTACAAGTGGCTTTGGGAGGATGAACTTCTCAATATCTGTCTGAGTCAAGACTGAAGGCAATTATGTTGAATTGTCTTGGCTTAGGTGAGCTAACAGTGCAGTTTCTGTTGAACTTACATTTGTAGGTTTTTTAGGATCCCTTGGAATGGTATTCTCCCTGGGAATGTTATTCCCTCCCTAATGGACTAAGAAAGCCTTCCAGTTCAGATGACTGTGCGTGAACATATATACATAATAGAAAAGTGCCTGGGTCCCAGCAAATTTAGAAGCAATGGTTACTTCTTTGCTCAATATGGATTTAAGTGCTTTATAACATACAACTTCTGCACCGTTTTATACCCTCCACAGCAGAACAATGAATGCATCTTTCTTCTAACTGCAGATAAAGACCAGACACGGAGGCTAATAGATCAACCTTAGGCTAGTAGTGTTTTACTCAGTGATTCCTAACCATGACCTAAGATTTAGCTGTGACACCGATTTAACCTAAGGGGTTACAGGAGATGAACTGTAGTTTCTTGTGAAAGGGAATTGGATTTAATTTAAGGCCAGTACATTTAAATTAATTTTCCTCATTTAGGTACCAAACTCCATTTTAAGGATTCATTTCCTGGTGCTGTGGGAACCCAGAACGTCCCTCTGACTGCCCTGGGTGATCAGAGAGCTCAGCAAGGGGCTCAGAGACCCTGGCATGAGGCCAACAATGAGAGTGGCTTTGATTTTAGTCCATGGGAAAAATTACCAACTCTATATGAAGAATTACAAGTGACAAAAGTTTAATATATAGTTTTTAAGTCTCACAGGGTGCAAATGTAGAATTTTAAGATTTTGAGATAAAGGCATGAAGGGACAAGATGGAGGAATTTGGGCATTTCCTTGTCCTTCTTCTTCTTGTTCTCCATCTTCTGCCTGGGTGGTGGCACTCTTGGATTGGTTTAGAATAGAAGTTGACTGTCTAACATAGGTGATAGGTATTGGTATGTAATTGTAAATATGGAAAATGTAATATGTAGTATAAAAGATAAGCACCTCCTTGGGGGAGGCAGTTAGTGTCTGACATGGCTGCAGAGAAGACCTCACAGAGAAAAGAATGTAAGAGATAACAGAAAATAAACAACAAGAGAAACAGCATCCAATGGACTCCTGACCTTTCTTCTGACATGGGGCTTGGGAAAAAGGCTTTTCATCATAAATCTCGGGTTCTGCCAGCAGCGGACCCTGACATGGTGCTGGGCAATACTGTCTCTTTTATGTATTGTACACAATATTCACTGATCCAAGATATTCGTTCTGATGGGTTTATATTCTCATCATATATCATAAACCCCACTGATCTTCCAATAATTGGGAAATATTGCTATCATGCATCAGCCTCAGGAATAGACCCACTCTAAAGCTGATATTCTGGATAGTCTACATGCTGTTTTGATGTAAACATTTCCAGTTTTAGAACTGTAACTTGCTACAGCATTAGCAGCTCATCGTAATGACAGGTATTATCTGGATTTCTTTATACGTTGGGCTTTGAAGTATAAATCCAACATTGTTTTGTGGGGTTTTTTTCCTCAATGAACTTAATTTTCTGTTTTCTCTAAATGCATTTTATTACATAATACATCAAACATTATCTCATAGTAAATATATTTGCCATTTACCACTGGAAACAGTGTCACTGAGATGGTTGTGACCAGTTTGCTGAGGTCAGACTAATCATTTAAGTGTCTATGAATCAGCTATGGGGGGGATTTCCTTACTGTTAGTGTTACATGACTTACAGCTAAGTTGACTTGGTAAGTTCTGCCCAGGGCAGCTTGTATCTTCAGGACATAGTTTGACCCTCTCCTTCAATGGGTCAGAGATACTTGGTTTAGATGCCATATAAACTAGATTGAGAAATGGTCCAATGGAATTGAATTTTTTTAAAAAAATGACCAAGTGAAGAGGTTTTGTTTACCCTTTAGAAAAGAAATGTGGAAAGATACATGATGTGTCTTTAAACATGTAAAATGGAACTTCATAAATGGAAGAAATAGTTAATTATCCATGGCTGTAGTGCTTAGAATAACATATAGTAAACTTTAACTGCAGCAAGAATGATTTAGGTTGCACATTACAGAAAAACTTTAAGCTGACAAAGAGGGATGCACATATTTTTCTGTGATGACTGAAGAAAGGAATCCCACCTCTGAATTTTTCCAGCAACAAGTTCAGACAATTTAACAGAGAATGTTTAGGTTTTGAAGAAACAGGGCTTTGGCAGAGACTTGGATTTATTAACTTTTTTTCCTCTCCTCCTTTACGATTCTATGAGAATTGTGACACCTCAGTGGGGATTATTGTCACACTTTAAACAGGAAAGCTGTGTCAATTCAACATATTAACCTTAAAAATACTTGTATATCAATCAAAAAACCGTATTGTTTAATCGCTAATTATCATTGATTTATTGATTGTACATTATTCCAAAAATAAAATTTGTTTGGATATCACCTGTATTGGCACACAGTTATACATATACATAGAAGACATGACAGGATATGAAATCTTGATAATTACAGAGCCTATACTCAGACCTTCTCCATTGTGTTCCATGTGTTTCTTTTTCTCTGTATTAATAACATTTTATTTGGGTCACTGCTGAAATTTCAGAATGAAATTTTTTTGCTCATGTAACTTGGAAAAAAAGAAAGAATTGTGATGTTTTTCCACTTTTCAATCAGTATGAAATATCATGCAATATAAATTATACCTTACAAGATTTATATGAAAAAGCATACCACACCTCTAAAGTATTGTAATTGTATGATTAATTTCCGTAGGGCTCAACAGTATTGCCAAAAAATAAAATTTGCAAATGGATGCCGAATGATCAGTAAGATCTTACATAAACTAAAACAATGTTGATATCATTTTGTATTACAAAACTAGTAATTCCTTATATTTTGCACATCCTCTTCTGGAAAAACAAGTTTCGCGGCACACAAAAATGTGAAGTACTTTGTCAATTTTCTCACTACTGTGTTTTTGGTTTGTTAATATCACAAATACCTCTACAGTTTCTTAGAGACCTCAAAACACTTTGTCAGTGGTGACAACTAAACCCATGATTGTTTGTGTCACGATGACAAATTTACTCTTTATCTTTCAGAAATTATGCTTTTTCTGCTACAGCTCTTACATAAAATATTCAAACGTTTTGTTTGCTCTAATTTAATAGTAGTTTTGCTCAATAACAGGTCTTGTCAAAAGTTGGGAAAATAATGCTTTCCTTTTCCAAATAATTTTCTACACTGAGCCACATTAAAAAGCCTGAAGCAACTTTGTTTTTCAAGATTAAAAATTATACACTACTACTGCTTGTTGTCTAGAGAACAACAGGGACAATTTCAGCTCAGAACAAAATAGAATATTTCCTCCCTGTACTGTATATAGACCACTTTAAGAGGTAACATTGCTTCATATATCTCCCTCCCTAGTGTAGGACAGAAGGAGAGTGATTTAGAGGAATCCTTTTCTAGGTATAACAAAAATTGCTCATACAAAATTTTCCAAAATAATTGATTTTTTCAAGTCAATGTACTAAATTCTGTTTTGTGAGAACAATTGCCCAGTATTAACACTGTATTGGAGACAGCTATTTTTCAACAAGTGTGAATATTGTTCTCCTGCTTGGTTTTAATCATTGAAGGTTTTGTTTGGTTGATTAGGTTTTTTGTTTGTTTTGTTTTGTTTTGTTTAAGTTTTTTTTAAATTTTGGGGGCAGGTCATTGTTGGTTTTTGTACATCTCAGTTTCAGCCTCACTTCTTTAATTTAATCTACCTGTGTTTGGAGGCAATAGCTACAAAAATCTCAAGCTGTCTTAACATACAAAGCACACCTCATTAGTGACAAGGACTGATGTGAACATTTACTTTGAGGCCGTGTTGGCTTTGCACTCACTTCAAAGCAGAGTTCAAAGCCCTGATCCTAATAAAAGCACTAATGACAAGATTGCAGAAGCATTCAGTGAAGGCCAGTATTTTTAACATGTTCCATTCCCATTTGGGTGACAGATAAGTGCTTAAATTCTCACAGAGCTCTCTGCATTAGCTAGTGAGTTGTTGAAAATCTGGAGATTAATGCCACTGGATGTTAAACAATTCTGAGTGTCTGCCATTTATTATCAGGTCTGTCTGGGAGCTAAAGCCTTGTGAAAATGGAGTCCCTTCATAAAATTTTACCAGATGAACTCTGAAATCCGTTCCAGTCTCGCTTTCTATTACTCCTATGGCCTAAGGAAATTTAGTCCTGAAATTAAAATTTTCTCTAAACAGATTTGTGTCTGCTTGCCTTTATGATTTTTTGAATAATCTATGAAATTATAAAAATTCATCTATTTTACAAAAACCTTATTTTCTGTTTTGGAGATGTAAATAATTGAAAGTGTAATCCTTTCTACTATTTATTTTCTGTAACACTGTTTTATATTGAATATTTTTCCACCTCAATATAATCCAAATGTTTTTCACTTTAATCTTGGTATACTAGTGATTATTTAAGTGAGGCCTGATTTGACCACCATTGTACCCATACAATGTAATGAACCTCCTCTCTTTTCTATTAAAATTGTCATATAAATGTTCTAGTAGAGATTAATCAGTGTCCCTTCCTCCACAGTTCTGCTCCAGATAACTTGTTCAGGAGGTGAAAATGGGCTTCAGAACATCCTACCAAAATATAATTGGCATGCTGTCTCCTATCTTTACATATTTGTCTTTGCTTAATTTTATACTTTTCACATAAGAGGCAGCTGAATTCCAAGTTTTTGGTTATGATAATTGACTGCCAGCATTTGTACCAGCTCTAACACGGGTGAGTGGACCTAAACTTTTATTGTAAATTAGATAAGAGGAGTCAGAACAATCTAAAAATGAAAGGACAGGGAGGGAAACACTCCAGTAAATATTATGTGATCAACAGGGATGCACAGATAATCCAGGTCACTTGGCTTCAGCCAGGCATTTTAGTTTTGTAACTGTGCTGCTGTCTGTGCATGTGTTCCTTCTTGGCAAGAGCCTACCAGGCCACTGGCAGACCTGAACTGGGTCCTTGTGCATCCAGACTTCTTCTGTAGTCATAGACATAAGCCTTTGGGTCCTGCCAGAAAGACTCCAGAACACAACCATGGACTAGAACCAGTGAAAAATGTGTACTCCAATTGTGCCATATATTTATGGAGACCCTTTCCTTCGTCTTGTTATGTTGCTTAGTGGAAAACTGAATTAATCTGAAAGCATTGATGATTGCTCAGTGTTTGAAATCTTATCCTGTAGCTGTGGATCAAAGCTCAAGAGCAGGAGGCCAAATGATTTGCAAGATTGTGGGTCTCATTTTTTTGCCAGGTCTTGGCTTAGACCTAGGCAAATAAATGCCACATTTTTAAAGTATCTCAAAATTGTTAGTCAAAGAAGATCAAGCACTTTAGCCAGTTGCCAGAAGATAGTAGTGATAACACGAATATGTTATTGAAAAATCAATGATGACATAGGACCGAGCCTAGGTACAAATACTGGCAGGAGGTAACTCCCAGACAAGACCCCACCCCATACCCCAGTAAATCTTGTGAATCAAAATTAAATATAAGTCAAATGTCAGGTTTTTCAGATGTGAGCTTGAAGGGGCTGCCCATACACGGTGTTACCCTGAAAGACCTACAGAAAGGTATTTCAGCATTGTTGGGATGACTTGGAGAAATTAAATTTGTGCAAATGTTTCTTTACAGCACATGGGCAAGTCTAGATGCTTCTGGTAGCTGTGAGAAAAACACAGATAATTTTGTTTGTAATATGGATTGAAGCAGTGAATTTAAATTATCTTTCAAGTAAAGGGTTGAAAGTGTCCCATAAAAAGGCATCTAACTTCAGGGTTTGAAAGCTCTCAGACTGAAAGCTTTCTGGATTTGTGGAGATAGCCTAAATTCTGCCTTGATTTTAGACATCAGAAAAAGGCTTTTGCAAAGATATAATAACATAGTAAGTTGTGTATATGCGCACTTGTTCTGTTAAATATGATTTTCAGTTTATGTTTATTTTAAAAACCCTCAATCACTAGTTTTTGTACAATTTTTTTTTCTGTAAATAAAATAACTATCTGATATTTCATTTAACAAGAGCCAGACTGTTGGAGTTTGCTCTCCCCAATTTGTTGTACTAATGAGATACCACAGTGGTACCCAGGAAGACTTTCAGTTAGTGCTAAATTAGGATAGAATAGCATAGAACAGAATAGTTCCAGTTGGAAGGGACCTACAGTGATGTCAGGGTTTAGTGTTAGCAATTTTTTATATATATATATGACTAGGAGAGTTCAAAAAGCAAAACAGGCTTACCTTAAAGTGGCAAAAAG
>VYXD01005127.1:918951-976577 GCA_013397195.1 Hylia prasina
CCCCTCGGCCTCATGGCATGGGCCGCTCCCTCACAGGGTCAGCGGCTCCCGGAGGCCTCAGGAAAGGGCGGGGGGGGAGCATCTTCCGAGCCCCAGCCAGTGACACTGGCAGCTGCCAGAGCTTTCCCTCCCTTCCCCCACTGCTCGCTGTTACTAGGGCCCGAGCACGGCCGGGGCCGCTCCCGGCAGGGGCAGCGGCTCCCTGGGGCCTGGCCCGGCCCCTCATGGCAGCCGCCGCGAGGTGTTACCTGGTCACTCGCCAGGAGAGAAAGAGGCCAGATGCTCCGCCTTCTCAGCTTTTTATATGGTATTTCAAAAGTCGCAATCCTGTTTTCTTACTGGTTAAATAGCCAGGAACTGGCCTCTGATAGTGTTCAACCTCTCCAAAGGAAATTTAGGTCCTGGTAGGACCAAACTATGTTAACCCATAATAAGTGATCATCTAATCCAACAGACTGACCAATGAAGGGCTGACCAAAAGTTAAAGCATGCTATTAAGGGCATTGTTTCTTAAACACTGACAGGCTTGGAATACCAATCATTTCTCAAGGAAGACAACAATACATGTGAAAGAGCACAAAAGTCTGGTGTAGCAGATTTTTATGCACATAGTCCAAATTAATTTCATGAGCATGGAGAAGGATTCAAAAGTGAATGAGTGTGCTTAAGTATTTCATTAGTTAGAATTTTGTGATGAAAAATTACTGAAAAACCAAGTTCTAGAGGAGCAGGAGAACTAGGAACTTTTGTCAATCACATTTAAGAAAACCACCCTAATCTATAGTTCTTGATTAGCTCCCTTAATGATGAAAATTCTCCTTAGAAAATATTTGTTAATCATTATTAAAAAAATGTTTGTATCTTTCTAGATATTTGATAATTGTTACTTACATGGTTTGTAAGGAACTGCTTTCCCTAATCATTCTAAAAAGAATTTCTTTAAGTTGATGAAATTAGAATCTGAAAGAAAAGGTGATATTTATTGTGCAGTCTTAAACAGAGTGTTTTATACAGGACCTTACTGGGCTAAATATAAAAAGCAGCTATCAAAGCCAAAGCATATGTGTAAAAGCACATTATTACAACAGTAATGAAGATAAAGACAATATATTTTCTGATAACACTACAGTATCTACTTGTAAACTATTTACAATATAGAAATGTTTGTTGAGAAAGAAATCTCTAATGTCACATAGTACAATCAAGTCCCACAGATTATTTGAAGAAAACATCTTCCCTTAAGAAATAAATACTAAGCAGATGCAAAATCTGTAAGAATACCTGAGAAGAATTAAGTCCAAACACAGGTTTCATCTTTTACAAGATTAACCATAGGACTGTTGAGCTAGTTTTCAGGCCCTTTCTAAGGTTATGGAAATCTCAAGAAAAAAAATGTGCTGAAGTCTAACAAGGATCATAAACTCCTCATTCAACAGTTCCCAGACTGCAGAGCATGTACTAGACTGTCTGCTCTAATGACAATCATTAAAATTCCTAAGGTGATGTACTGAGTACATTTGAGTATCTGATGGTCTGAAAATCACTTAACTGATTGTACATTTTTCATGCTGGGAAGATTTTTCTGACATGCTTTTAATTTGAAATACCTCACATTGGTAAGGCGGAAGGGAAAGGTGATGATTCCAAGAACAATTTGACTGCAAGGAAAAAAAATGCAAAAACCCCTAAACATCTGGGGTGTGACAAATAGTACTGTAAACTTCAGTTTCCAAAAACGTTTTAAAAATAGATACAGTTTTGAAACAGATACAACAAAAAGGATGAATACCTGAATATTTCTGTCTCACTTCTGAAAAGAAAATGTATGTAGTTGTAATTTTTTGGACTGAGTATTATAATACTCAGAAGAGGATTCAAGGAGACCTCACAGAAGTCTTCAACTTCCTTATGAAGGTACGGGGAGGGGCAGCACTGATCTCTTCGTCTGGTGATCAGTGACAAGATCTGAGGCATGATGCTGAGTCAGGAGAAATATAGATTAGATGTAAAGAAAAGAATCTTCACCCAGAGGGTAGTTGGTAGCTGGAACAGGCTCTCCAGGAAGTGGTCACATCCCCAAGGCTGGCAGAGTTCAGGAAGGTTCTCAACAATGCTCTCTGGGGCATGGTGTGACTCTTGGGCTGTCCTAAGCAGGGACTGGAGTTGGACTATGATGATCCATGTGGCTCTCTTTCAACTCAGCATATGGTTCTATAATTCCCTACCTATATCAAGCAGAATTGCACTCTGGACTTGTAATGTCAATGGACTATTTCCATGGATCTCAGTGGACTTTTCATCAGGCCTTTATTTCTTGTAGATTCAATATTGTGACTTGATTTCTTCAATAAGTGTACATCTGTGACTACATACATAGTTCCTGCTGAAGTACAGCTGTGGTATACACATATCAAATGAGGACTGAACATTTCTTAAATTTAGTTTCTGTAGTTGTTTGCTCTCTTTTGTTCTTCCTCAACAAAATTGAATTTACCTCATCTCAACTTTGCTTCAGTCAGTAAAGCTGATCTTTTTTCTTGTCTTTTCTTATAACTAGACGTAACCTATCCCTCAGTTGAATTGTTTAATGCAGATCGTTCCTCCCTTTGGAATAGTGGAAAGCTTGATGCTATTTCCCAGGCTCCCTCTTCCACTCTGTACCTGTCAAAGGATGGCCTTAAAGTTAATGAATCCAAGACAGCAGGAGCCAAAATGTTGCTGATGACAGCTTTCTGTCTTAATTCAAACAGTGCTGGAAAATAGTCTTATATTGTCAGGTGCAATTTAGATTTATTTAGTGCTAGAAAATAGTCTTATATTATCAGGTGCAATTTAGATTGATTTGCAATGTGAGCAGGTCACACCTATGTTTCAGCAATCAAGAACAAGGAATCCCTAGGGAGCCTTTGCTGACTATATGCAAGGTAGGATTATTTTTTTATTCTTTTCCAATAAGTACACAAAAAACAGTAGTTAGCTGCTGTAGCAAACACAAGTTTCACATAACATGATTAAGCTATGGAAGATAATCCACTTTCCTCAATGTTTGTGGATTGAATCAAAAAGTAAATTCCCATCAAGCAACAGGATTTATATGATGAATGTTTTCAACTTAAAAATAACTGGTATATGGATCCTGACACTGGGCTCAAGGTGGGCACAGTGTGATGACAGCCTTTGTACCACCCATAGAATTCCCCATTTAAATTTCAGAGGTCAGACACTATTTAGCTGCTCTCACATGTGCTTGTCCTCAAAGCAGAGATGTGTTAAGTTTCCACAAAAAGCCTTCAACTCAATGAATGTTCCAGATGTTAGTAATCTTAGGACTTTATGTTATATCTTAACTTCTGTCCAATTCAGGAAGTGTGAATTGGAAAAATAGAATCAATTACGTGTTATTGACTGCATTTCATGTGATATCATGTAATAATAAAATTAATTGTCAATACCTACAGAAATACCTAGAAATTTCTTTATATTGAACTCATGCTACATCTTATAAAAAAAGTTATGAAATTTAAGTTCCCTTTTTTTTGGCTCATTACTATTAGCTTATATACATCCAAGTGAAGCCATCTTAGTTTCCATATAATCTTGCTGCATACATGGCATATTACAATTCTGTACTACTGAAGAATCTAGCTCTATCAAACATGAACCTAAAATGCAATTTCTTTTACCAGCCAAAAGCACTTATATTTTAATACTTATTATGCAGTCTTCTCACATTCCAGTATTTGAAGGGATAAAAAACTCCAACATATTGTATTGCTGTTTTTTTTAAATCTCAGTTCTAGCCTCAGCTGATTTCCATTTTTATACAGACACTTCAGTTTTTCCACTTAACATTTTCTGACCCTTTTTCTTAATTTTTATTTTATGTCTATCTATTTATCCATCCAGCTATCTAGCTATCTAATCGATCTTTGTGTAGGTGTGTATGTGTACACATCTATATTGTTGCAGACTGATTTCTAGAATAAAGTCTCATGGACTGTAATGTCTTTAACCCAGGCACTCTAAAACAGAGAGGGAACAATTTGGTCATTGCATGAAACAGTCACAGTGCTAACTTTAATTTATAAAAGCAGTGGTTATCTGCCTACTGCTTCCTTATTTATACTTTTTAAAGGCTTGAGCAGATGTTGCTAAAAGTATTGTGTGTGCCCATAGCCCAGGACTCATCATAAGGTTGTCATCCTCTGTCATTGTTCTATGAGAAAATCCCCACTGAGCACAGAGAAAGGCTGAGACAAGGCTCAGTTTGCCACTGAAAATACTTAATAGTTAATAGTAATTATATATCTGAAGATAGAACAGGATCATCTGTGTATGCATAAGCAAAGCTTAGCTTTTCTAATTTTTAGAAACAAAAAACCAAAGCAAGCTATCACTCTTTTGCAGCTTTGTGTAGCTTTCACTGGTTTGCATCTTGGGTTCCATATGGAATATTTTCCCCACAGAAGACTGTCTTTAAACATCAAACCAGCTCAGCAGGACCCATAAAATCGGAATTATACCACTGATCTTTGTTTTAAACATAAACAGCGTGAGAACTACTCTTTGGTAAAGGGCTTAGAGATTGATGAAATGAACTATACATTAACTAAGATATTATTGCTGCAAAATGATAAGATCTGCTCTGATCTAAAGTGTAAGCTGTCTTTATTTTATTTTTGTTTTAGTTGACTCATGTCACAGCAGGGGCTCAGAAATTAATGTAAAATTCAAAGTGTGATTGAAATATACTTCATAAATCAGGCCTTTTCTTGCCATATAATATGTGGCTTTTGAAATATCAAAAATGGATATACCTACTTTTATGTTCATTTTATGTTGTATAACTATTTTTCAAACATGCTGTTAGGCTTTGAGACTTCTTGGATGTGGTCTGACTGTATAAATTCCATATTTTTTATACACAATCCTTATATAGTTTTGCTCCCTGCAGAAATTTTGGCATTTGCAGTTATGGTTCTCTCCTCTTCCCCACATTTGCTGAAAATTTGGGGCAAGAATCTCTTTTCTGTAGTTCACACAGAAATTGACATTCAGGTCATTATTCTGTGAAAAATGTTTTGTGACCCTAGACCATTTCTATGCACTATTGAAGTGTTGTCATTAATTTTTTTCTTCATAAAATTCAGGTCTCAAAATTGTGTTCATATACTATTAACATCTTCCCTCCCATGCTTGAGTGAAACCATGGCATCTATATGCAGAAGTTTATAAGTATTGCATTCATTCCGGACTTGGTCTCCAAAACGAGAAGTTTCCATTAACCTATAGCTCAGGGTCATGTCTGTAGAATTGAGACAGTTCTGCTTCCTTTTCTAGTGGTAGTAGGGACCCTGCTGAAGCCTCATAACATTTTAAGCCCCAGATAAAACAAAACTGACATTGAATGAACATTGTAATATATGAATTTTTTGATCTTGCAAATGTTTTGTTTGATCTTTCCTCCACTAATATTGGAGAGGTATTATTCTCAGTTACTAAAGTTTCCAAAAATACATGAGAATTTGCACTAATCTGTTGCTTGTGATTTTTACAATTTTCCCTAGCTTGGGTAGATATCATCTGATAAAACATGTATGCCTATGTTACTGCATTATGGTTTCTGATGCTACTGTGGATCACCAGGACTGGAGCGTATCTTCTTGTGAAGAAAGGCCGAGAGGTGGGATTGTTTAACCTGGAGAAGAGAAGGCTTGAGAGTATATCAATAGCTAAAGAAAAGAGGATGGAGCCAGGTTCTTTTCAGTCATGCCCAGTGAAAAGCACTGGCATGAACTGAAACAGGCAAGACTCCATCTGAACATAGGTACACACATTTCCACTGTGAGGGTGACCAAGCACTGGCACAGGCTGTCTGGAGAGGCTGCAGTCTCCATTCTTGCAGATGCTTTATATGTAAATAGATAGAATAAGAGTTTCATTGAGGCATGAGAATATTTTCATTGAAATAAGATGTCTGAAAATTGTAACCTAACTGCATCATTTTGACAACTATATATATATATTTTTTTTTTCTGTATCAGCTGATCAGAGCCACCCTTTTTTCCATTTGACTAATATGTCTATTGAGTTTGTATGGCAAGCTTTTGTAGCAGGGTGTGCTACAGGGGTGGCTTCTGTGAAAGCTGCTAGAAGCTTCTCCCATGTCTGAGAACATCAATATCAGCCAGCTCCAAGGCAGACCTGTCACTCACCAAGGCTGAGCCAATCAGGAATGGTGGAAACAGTGACAAATCTGGTGTAACAGATTTAAGAAGGGGAAAGAAACCCTTCATGATTGCAGGCTGAGAGCTGAATGAGAATATGTGAAGCAGGTCTGCGGATACCCAGATCAGTGAAGAGGAAGGGGGATAATGTGTTCCACGCACCAGAGCAGAAATTCCCCTGCAGTTTGTCACCCTGCAGTCCACTGAAGTCCAGATGGAGCAGAACCACTGGCAGACCCTGGAGGACTCCACGCCAGAGCAGGTGGATGCCTGAAGGTGGCTGTGACCCCGTGAGAAGCCCGTGCTGGAGCAGGTTCCTGGCAGGACCTGTGACCTGATAGGTGACCCACCCAAGGAGCAGCTCATGAGAACTTCAGCCCATGAGAAGGACTCACATTGGAGAAGTTAATGGAGATTTTTTTTTTCTTGGAAGAGACCCCATGCTGGAGCAGAGTCCTCCCTCTGAGGAGGAAAGAGCAGCAGAGATAACATGATGGACAGCTCCCATATCTGGGCCACTGTGGGGGAGGAAGTAGAAAAAATTGGGAGTGATATTGAAACACAGGAAAAAGGGAGGGGTGAGAAGAAGGTGATTTGAAGGTTTGATTTTATTTCTCTTTATCTTACTCTGATTGGTTTGGTAATAAATTAAATTTGTTTTCCCCGAGCAGAGTTCATTTTGCCTGTGGCAGGAGCTGATGAGTGATCTCTCCTTATCCTTGACCCCTGGGCCTTTCACTCTCTCCCGCTGAGGAGGAAAGTGATAGAGCAGCTTTGGTGGGCACTCAGCATGCAGCCAGGGTTAACACATCCTAGGTTCACACAATGATTCAAGAATTTGTTTCAGAAGAACTTGTGGATGCGTGAGACATTACTAAGAAACCAGCGTTACAGGGCAAGTCTTATATTTACCCTTGAAAACGATTCTGATGGAAAATCACTTCAGTGTCCTGTGACATTGGAAATCTTTGTTCTGTGAATGAATATGATGTCACAAGTAAGAACTGAGGTAAATATGGTTCATTAATAAAAGGTCATACTTTTATGTCATTGCTCTTAATAATAACTTCAAGGTAAACTAATAAACTGAATCAAATATGTTTTGTGAAATTTGTCTGAAATTTCCATAAGGAATTTATAAGAGTGGAGTCTGGTATTTTGAATACCTCTTTCATGGGAGACTTTTTTTCCCCTATAGACTATATCATATGTTAGTTTTTAAAAATGATGTATTATTTTTTTAAGAGAGCTTAGGTTTAATGGCTGTTGACAAGTGTTTAATGGCTGTTCTGCATCAAGGGAATTTTAGAAAGCCTTCACCCATCAAAATTTATACTTATTAGTTATGTGATGACCAATTACCATTAGTTACTTGGTCATCAAACATTTTCCAGTTGTCTGCTAGAGCCCTGTCAAGTCTCCCTCTGAATTGTCCAATCTCCCTCTGAGATGTCCAATCATTTGCTCTACCAGGTCTCAGTTTTAATTTTAGAACCCTGTCCTTTTCAGATGTTTCAGCTGGTTGTGTGCTCTGCCTTCAGTCCCTTTGTAAAAGTTTCAGCTTAGGTAGAAGTTCATCTCTTCTGACACTAGCTAAAAAACACATAAACTATGTATGAGTTTTGTAATCACCTGTTATTTTGGTCAGTACAAGACATATGCAGGTCTAGAAAAAATTAATTAAAAAAATAGTTCAGTGTTTATTCTTGCTTTGATTTTCATAGACTTCTCAGTGTGCTTTGAACTTCACAATCCCTAGTACCATCCAAGGATCTGCCACTTTTCCTCAAAATCTTTAAAATCTTGGTCCAGATATTTGAATATTTATATCTTTCCACTCTCTTTTCTAAGTTTCTTGCATGTCTATTGAGAAGCTTCTCACTTATTATTTTCATCTACTTAATTTAAAGATTCATTGCTCTGCTGTGTTGTGTAATCACTGTCCCACACCAGATGATGTGGGACAGTTCAGTTACTTCCTTTATAGACTTGAAAAACTGTAAAGCAAATTATTAACCTTAGGGAGCTCCAGCTGATTGAAAGATCATAAAAATGTAGTGATTTTTTCCATTGTTAATTATACTCAAGGTATAAGAATTTCTCTGTTTTGAATTTATTTCAGTATAGAGAAGAAATGGGTACAGAAGAGAATCATATATTGTGTTTAAAATTAAATATGCAACCTAAGAAAAAGTTGGTTATTTTACAAACATAGTTCAGTGTGGATTTAATAGGTTGTTGTTGTTTTGTTTCTTTTTGTAGTAGAAGAGTTGGATATCTGGCAACATTTTCACTGAGGAAATTTTTTTCATTTGAGATGGTCCTTAGAGAACAAATACCTTGTCTACACTGTGATGTTCTGTGCAATTTAGATGTCTGTCTTCATTTAGGGCAAATTTAGGAGGAAATTTCTGACTGGGGTTCTTCTAGAAAGCAAATTCAAGTGGCCTCTCCCCCTAGTGGTTTGGGAAAGGTTTTTTGAAGGAAAGTGAATAAACCTTGTTTATTTAACAAGAAAAGTTCTTACAAAGGTGAAAAAATGAATAATATTAAACAATGGAACCTCTCATTGTTTTGAAGAGATGGCAAATTCAGAGAGAGAATGCTTTCTGTGAGGTGTAGCTCAGCTCACTCAGTCCCTTATCAGTCCCTCCAGCTCTGGAAAATGCCGTGTCCCAGGCCCTGGTAGGTCACAGGTGTGAGCTCCTGGTGTCTTTCTGGGCTTTCATTCCAGAGCAAGACAATCCGTTCCAAGAAAAAGAAAAGCCACGGTCTTTTCTGAACTTCTCTGCCTCAGCTAGCTACAAAAAGTAACTATAAGCAAAGGAGAACTCTCTCCATACTGTCCATACTGCAGATGACACAGTCCGTGAGAAGGAATGTGGAGGAGTGAGTGCCGTTTCTGAAAACAAACCCCACGCTTCTTTCCCCCCTTTGCTCTCAGAACCATTCTAAAGGGGCAGAACTTGATATCCAGCATAAACAGAACAGGCAATTGGGGATACAAGCATCATAAAGTCACGCTAGGACAATGTCTGACCCAAATACCTACCTATCCTATTCTTGAAAGAGAACCAAAAGCTCTGATTTTGTAGGTCCCATTCCTGTTTGGTTGTCAATGTAATTTTTGAAAAGAAACCGATGGAGCTATTCCAGATTACTTAATCTAATTCTTTTTGGAACTCATATTTTTGCTCTCCATTCTTTTCTGTAGAGATTAATTCCATAATTTAATAACATTGTAAAAGCCAGAATCCATATTTTTTTATTCCACTTCTTTTGATATACTGACTAGTGAGTTGTAGTAGATAAGTGATCCCTAATGAATACATTCTAATAGTTCTTTCTTTTATATATACATAAATATTTGCCCAAATTAATTTCCTAGCCTGCTAAATACGTCAGACGTCTATTCGTACATCTATTTGCTTTGTCTCCTTTATGCTATATTTACTTCTTTATCTTTTTTCTTCTTTCTGATAAAACTGTTCACTGCATTCAGGATGTGGATAAACCATGCCTTTGTACAGTGGTACTGTAATGTTTCCTGCCTTATTTTCAGTGGCTATTCTAACAATTGTTAGTTTCTTATTTGTGTTTTAGTCACTGCTTAGCTCCCATCTGCAGCTTGAAGAGAAGATATTTTCTCTATGATTCTTAACTAATACTTCCAAAGTTCTAAGCAGTTTCATATCTCTCTTGGTTTTGAAAAGGTTTAATCATCATCAGTTATGGTTCTGGTAAGCAGTTCTTGGAATATTTCTGGTCACAAGGTTTTTAAGATCTCTTTCCTAAAAGTTAGGTGTTAATTTATTCAGTGTTATTGTGATTGAATAGTCAGACTTATTTTTTGTAAGCATTATTTTCTATTTAGAGATATAGAATATACTCTGAATACATTCACATGATCAGGAAACTTTGTTATTTCACTTTCGACCCCTTCTCAAAGATCACTCACTCCTCTGTTAAGTGCCACAGACTGTGTGTGTCTCCTTGGAAACACCTTTCATTGGTCAAATTTCAAACCACAATTTCCCTTTTTTCCCCAGTACTGTGGATTCCAAAGGACTTTATTCTTATCCAATTCTTATGAGCTTGTAGTGAAACAAATTCTTGAAAGCTCTTGGAAACCCAAGTACATTTAATAGATCATAACATCTTCATACACCTATTCTCAGAGTAAAAATATATGAGGCTAGACTATTCGTTTCTTAGGGAAATATTCTCCAAAATTCTTTGTTTATACACATATTTACTCATTATTTTTTAGCCATTTATCTGCCTGGTATGAAGGTTAGTCTTTCTGGGCTATCTTTGATATCTCCTAGGAGATTTTTATCATATTGTGTCACATTTGCTACCTCTTGGTATGGAGAATGACTTAAATGATAAGCTGTACACTGCAGCAATTTCACATCTGAGTTCTTTTAGAGCTCTTGAGTAAATGCCATCTGCTCCTGGCAGTTTGTCACTATTCAACTTTTTCTAAATCCTCTTGCAGTGGTAAACCAGTTGGAGACAATTCCTCAGTCTCCCCTTTTGTAAAGAATGACTCAGTTGGAAACCTCAGCTCCAGGCTTCATGTGTCCTTGCCTTCCTTGGACCCTTCCTTTATTTTGTTGTTGGCAATTAGATTCAGTGGTTATGTCTGGACTGGCAAGGAGTTCAGAGTAATCTGTGTAGTAATGCAACTGTTGCTGAGGCCCTGCTACTCCACTACCCATTTTTCAGCATCCTTCTTTTTTGTAAATAAATATATCTATTTATAGGTCTAATTCTAATCTTGTCTCATGGATGAACAACCACTTGGCAGGTATTAGGTGCAGGCTCCTTCCAGATTAATTTGTTTTGAAAGTAATCTAGTTCATGCACTCCAAGATTGCAGTCAATCTGGAACAAAGGATGATGAAAAACATTCATGTTCATGAAGATTCCTCCATGGGGTGCATGGCTGATGTCACACATTGATTCAAACAGAGAAAGTTACTTCTGGAGATCAACTGAACAAAAGGAGACAGAGTGACAGAGAGGGGTAAAGAGATAACTCTCCTAAGTCGATACTAGGAAAGAAAATGGTAGGAGGTGAACATATTCCCTGGGCATCCTCTCCGATGCAGCAGGGTTGTCCAATAATTCTGTGGCCATAGTAACTTTAGAGTTTTTCTCAAAACTCATTCAAAGCCCCTATTAGTTGTTTGGTTTGGGTTTATTTTTGTTGGTTTGTTTTCTTTGGTTGAGTTTTTTTTGAGGGGGTTGGTGCTGTTGTGGGGGTTTTGTCTGTTTTATTTTGGTTGGTTTGTTTCTTTGCTTGTTTTAGTTTTGTTTAGATTTTGGAGAGGGGAGGTTGCTTTTTTTTGGGGTGGGGAGGAGGCCTGGTTATATTGTTGTCAACACTAATTAGACCACATTTTATTAGGGACAGTTACATGATGATTGGGTTTTAAATTTTTATATTCATTTTATTGGGTAAAGTAAATGTAAACCCTCATGCAAAAGATACAATCCAAGGGCAGAAAAGAGGAGAAAGAAGGAATGATTATTATGAGTGTCCCGAGAGCTAGCTGTAAGAATAATATTTGGATTTAAGAGTTAAAAGCCATAACAACGACAACATGAGCTCCATAGGGAAGAGTACTGCCCAGAAGTTCTGGAAAGAGCAGCTTGGCTGGAAGAGCAGAGAGATAGATGCAGGGAAGGGCAAGTGACTGAGCTCTACCAGAAGGCCATGTGCCGTACAAAGGCACTGTGCCCACTGACAGCAGGGACTGGACAGAGACAATGCACTCTTGATCCAAACTGCAGCCTACCGGTGCATGTCCAGCTTCTCTGCCTGGAGGCAAAATCCTGGCCCTGTTGTTTCTGAAAGAGGAAGGCAAGAAAAAAAAAAATTGAAACAAGATACTATAATTTATTATCTAGATATATAAAGATATCAAGATAACAGTATGTTTATTTTGTCCACTTAGCAACTATTTGTTTTTAAGGTTGTCTTTGTTCTCATCTTTTCTTTTTAGTTTTCTAATGAATAATTTTGCTTTGTGCTATTTTGAATGCAAAATATTTTGTATAATTTTATTTCTGAAATCTATGTGCTTCTATTTTTAGCAGTCATAATTTTGTATATAAATATTTTGTCTTTCCACTCCATACTTTTAATTCTGTTTTCATTAAGTTTCTGTCTTTCTACATTTTCCATTTAAGATGCATTGCTGTCCCAGGTTTCTCTGCTTTTTAAGAAAGTTGGAGTGTATATAATGAGGCAGCATATGGTATAGTAGTCTATGTAGTAGTGACTATAGTAGTGACTGTAGTCAGAAAGACACACAGAGAGGTACAATTAGTTTCCAATTCCCATTTGAAAGTCAGTGATAGTTGTTTGCTTCTAGCTCTCCCTCTGCCCATTCCACTCCCTGATCTTTGGGTATCACCTACCTAGAGTTTAAGCAGCATGACACTCAAGTTGTGAAGCACATTAAAGCCCTTCCTTTATTTTTAATCATTGGGAATGACACACCGTACACTTAAAAAAGCTGCTCAGAGGGAATAGTTTTTTAAAATTTTAATTATATTTCTGCAATTTTTGAAACAGAAACTAACTCATGAGGATCCAAATAAAAAAGCCATTTCATACTTGAAAGGCTCCAAAATACGGTACTCTCTGTTTCTGAGCTCATGAAACAGTTTTGAGTATTGCATATCTGACATATGCATCTTTCTCGGTATCTCCCTCGGGTGCTCTGGCATTAGGGAACACAGTGCTTGGTACACTGCTCACCAGCTGGAATTAGTTACTGCTAATGGAGACACCAAGGAGGTACAGTGATATTCTGTAAATAAATTTGGTGAAAAGACAATAAATCAGTATGACCTTTATTTCATTGGAATTATGATAGGAGACAATATATAAATAATGGATTTTTCTCTGCTTGATGCAATTTCTGCCTCATAGTTTTTTTCTGCCTTACTTGTTCTATTTCAGACTGGTAAGTTAAGTAAGAAAGTGAGTAAGAATCTTACTTTCTATTATATAGTCTCCAGACTTGCTAGCACATGTAAGAAAAGTAATAAATCTCCCTTTTCTTTCATCTTTTCCTATTTCAGTTAGACAATGATGGTCTTTAATTGTTTATTAACTTATTCAATTACAGAGACAGGAGCAAAGAATGAAGGCAACACATACTCTGACCCAACCTAAAAAGTGATATATGTCCTTAAATGCATTTTTTGTGGTTGAGTAGTTGAACTGGGTGGCACAGTTATGCACAGGGGGAATAGAGGCAATTTTGTTGATGTGTTCCAGCACAGCAGAGACAAAGAGCAAAGCTCTTTCTCTGCCTCCCAAATGCTTACAGTTCCTTGACCTTTTAAATACATTTTCACCACTAGCACTTTAGTAAGAGATGAGAATAAGTAGATGTTAGATTGACATTTTATTTATCTAGGGGCTGAGAAGAATTATTTGAATGTAGAACACCATCAAAATATGACCATAACTCTGCTGAAAGGTATCTGTTTTCATCTTTGAGAAATTCTTATTTTCTAAATTGCCAATTCTCCCACTTCACCTATTCACCCTATTCAGTTTTGCTACATTTGGCCTGGAGAGCTATCTAAATATTTCTTAGTGATGGTTCTAATTATCCTAGGCAAGACAGCAAATGACTAGGACACCAGAACTAAAACAGGCTCGTCAGTAAGTCCAATTGTGTATTTAAATTCTTTCTGTTAAAACATACTTAAAGAATTCCAGTGGCAAAATCTAATGTATGTAATGAATAGTTATTATGTTTTTTATTATTCTTTTGCTCACTGGAGGATGCAGTATGAGCCATACCCCAGTATTATTCTGCATTTTTACTTCTGTGTGTTGTTCCAGTTTTCAGTAGCAACTGAACAAGCTTCAAGTAAATTAAAATTGATGGAAACTGAGACTACTATATTTATTCAAACTTAGGTATGTCTCAACATTAAGGATGATTGCAAATCTCTTTTCAAATGTAGGGCATGTAGCTAGCATGGTATCATCAGCAAGAGAAACGAAGCATTAATAAAATAAATGAATACCCTAAGTAGTCTTAAGAGTGACCTTCAGAGCGTAATGGAGTCTATACTCTCTTATTCACAGTCCTTTTATGCTGTGAGTCTGGTGGCAAATGTTACAAGATGAAACTGTTAGGATTTTCAACATTTTCAACATTAGACTGACATTCTGCGATAATAGATTTTCTTTCCTTTTGAATGTCATCAAAAGAAAATAAGCTGGGAAAGGCAGAGAAGTATATGTGTGTTGGGGAATAATTTGTGAGTCAGTCTCTTTACAGCTTTCAGGAAGGCTTTTACTCAATTTGAATTTGAATTGAGTCTGAGGTACTTCATTTTTTAGGATCAAGTTACCTCTTTATGAAACTACTTTTCAAAAATAAAGCAACACAGTATATATTTTGAAAGGAACTTGAAATAATATCCAGAACCTTAAGATAGATGAGCTGCAAAAGCTTCAGACCATACTGTTAGCCTTTAGAGCCTTGGGAGGGACTGCCAAGGAGCTCAGACAAGCCATGAAATATGAGTGATACCATGGGCTCCAAAAAGGACTTGTGCAATCCCATTTGATTTCTGCTCAGCTTTTTGATTCATCTATTTTGAAGATTAATGGCATCTGAAAGTGGACAGGAAAAACACATATGTATTTATGTTGTCAGGTGTTATTATGTCAGGTATAATAATGGGTGAAAATGCTGTATCCAAAAGAAAGATATGTAGCTTTTATCTCTAACCCAAGGACTGTGAGGCATTTTCACTGCACAGTTTCATTAGATTATAGGGAAGGTTTAAACTCATAAGCATTCCCCGTACCTGGGCTCTGTGCCTCTTCAATTATTATAAAAAGCTTTAACTGGGTAAATGGATATCCTAGGGTTTTAGTGCAACTAAATTTCACTGTCGGGGAACTGCTCAGTCTTGAGCTGCATCCAGAATGAAGAGCTATGCTACTCAAGATAAATTGATAAGGTTTGCACCCCGTTTGTGCTCTGAGATTCCTGAAAATAAGTTTCTCTTTGCAATTTCTCTCTAGAAATTTTTTCAGGTTGACTTTGCTTCACAGGACATAAGATATTCTATTGTTCTTCCTTCAGGCTCCATGACTCATTTTTACTGAAAAAAGGTGTCTTTCCTCTTCTAGCTATTAAGACATAACAAACTGGTAGACCTCTGATGTCTAAAAAATTGGTTGTAAATTGTCCATCTCAAAACCTAAAGCACTTGAAGATGTATTTTCACTGCTACTACTCAAATAATCTTTGCCTTTTTTACCTTGCCATTCAGAGAATGCAGTAACAATCGACACAGTAGTAAGATGTCAAGCTTTTTTTATTCTTGTTTAAATGCTACTGAAAATATTCCAAGTTTGAAAATCACTTTGAATTGGAAAAAGCACATTCTTAGAGGTATGCCAACCCTCTCGCGTTAAAAAACTTCTAGGAAACAAGCACTCATTTCTGGCTGAGATCATGGGTGAGTCACAGAAGAGTCCAAATCCTTTACCTTTATATTGTTCAAACATTTTATAAATCCCCCCATGAAAAAATGGAACATATTTTTGACAATGGTTTTATTCTTAATTAATAATAAAAGTCTGGTTTGCATTTTTTTTTTCTAATGACTGATTAAATTTGCCTGATTGACGTGATTGCTTTCTATCAGGTTTTTAGGAAGATTTTTTTTCATGCAAACAGATAAATTATGATTTTTTTAAAAACACGATTATACATAAATATGGAATTATAATAGTATTTAAAGATGAACATTAAAAGGGTCTACAAATACTAGTTTTCTCCCATGCACTTACAATAAAAAATTACCAATTCTTCTGTCATACATTTTCTTCATCTGTTTGTTATAAGTAAAGTTTGAGATTTTTATTTAGTTTTACTTTCACTAAGGGAAATTACAGTATCAGAGAACTGAAATTCCAAAATGTGCTACTACAAAAAGACCTCAACCCAATAAATTTTGGTGCATTGAGTATGCAGTAAACTGAGAGGCCAAAAGCTTTCTCTTTTGGGGCACGTGTGGGCTAAGTTGTCCCTATATTATACAGTTTTACTGTTAGACGTATCTTTATAAATATCATTCTTCAGTAAAAAGAAGAGTAAAAAGAGAATTTGCTGAGACTTTAAAGGTTTGCATTAGAAAATAGACTTTTTTTCCCCATAAAAGCACACTATTTACTTGGAAATAAAGTTGTGGAACTTTTGCCTTCAAAAGGGTTCTTTACCATAGCAACAACCCCACAGAAAGAAATTATGCCAAAAATTGTCCCCTTAAATAAAATAGAGAACAACATAAACTTGGTGTTTACAAGTTTTGCCACAAAAATAAAGTTTCACAATATTAATGTCCCAACTATTCTCAAAAATTTAGCAGTGTGGCATTCGGCTTTCACATTTCCACATTTTACAAGTGGCTACTTCTTTTCTTCTTTAATTGTTGATGACCTTGTTAAGTTCAGGAAGAAACTGTGGTTGCTAGCTGAAAGATGTGATGGTAAAAGGCTAAGACACATTACTATATTTCATTGTAGAGAAAATTATTTACCTTTGACTGTTCAGTGAAGAAGTGAAACATCTGAGAATCTGTTTCTTAATAGTTTTCCTTAACAGTGACCTGGAGCCTCAGTGCTAGACAAAACAAAATGATGGGCAGATTATTGAATTGCTTTTGTCTCTCTGCTTAACCCAAGTGGCCTTTTGAAATCCAGTCTGTGAAAAGAATTTTGAGGGTTTGAGGAAACCATTAGGAATAACCCAGTGATTAAGGAGAGAGATATCTATGATTAGCGTGAATTTGTCATTTGTTTGTTTGATTTTATAACACTTAGGGCTTAGTTTTGTCTAGCTATATGCTGATAAACTTCTGGCCCTGAAAGCCCAGCAGCATTCTTCTTTCCCCTCTGCCCCCCCTCATCACATTCAATTCTTTGTCAGTTTGTCTCAAGGTCTGGAGTAAAGGAACCAAAAACCAGTTCTCTGCTCACTGTAATCCAGCAAGGTTTGAGCGATTTCAAGGTGGCCTTGTGTTCCTGAAAATAGATATCTGTGTTTCATGCATCCTCACAGTCCTCTGTGTTATTCTTAAATCCCTTGTCTCATCCAAGAATGGGCAGTTTATAAATCAGGTGAGGTATGCAGTCCTCGATAACCTGTAAGTCCTGTACCTTGTAAATCTTGTGCTGAGAGGAAGGCAGCTTTCTGTGAAGACATATAAAATACAAAGTAATCTAAGAGGCAGATTTAATTCTTTGATGTACCGTTAGCATCAAATTTAATGCAAAATCATCTATGGAGTCAACACTGGGAGAGAAATAAGAGAAAGCTGTGAGTCATTTGCATATTCAAATTGCAGGGTCTGACAAGTCTGCTGACAGGACCAAGCTATTAATGGGATCCCAGCACTGTCTAGAAATGGATACACAGCATTTATTTTATTCCTTAGTTATGATAATTTCCCTTTAACAATCTGTGAATTACCTAAGCCCCACTCTGAAAATAAAATTATTGTCTATTTTTCCCAAATCACTGGTGTTGTTTATTGGAAAGGGATTAGGAACAGCTAGTGTCTGATTTCACAGAAGGTTATATTTCAATGCTTCCAGTGCTGGCTGTAAACCTTGTTTCTGGACAGTCCTTTGATCTCTATCCTGTATAAACCAAATCAGTCTGTGGCCCATAGTGACTTACTATGGAAACAGATAAAGCAAGATTTGAGTGTGTGTTTGTCATGGCTGTACAAATCTTCAGCATTTCTAGGATTTATCGTTTCACATGAGGAAGGAGTTTGTCTCACAGGTGGGAAAACATGGAAGGCTGGACAAACTTTCTGTCTTATACCATAAACATTGTAAAATGCTGTGTTCACTTTAATATAGTAAAAAATTCTTTAGAATACAGATGTGAACACATCTAGCTACAGAAGATCTGCTTCAGAGTAACAAGCACTGGCTCTTAAAGGTAGGCAAGTATTTAAACTACGGGAGACGGACAGATGCTTTGAGGACCAAATTTGCCAGTGACATAGATCTGTCATGATCTGTCAATCGTGTTTGAAAAATCTGAAATCATGGAAGGCCTAAACATTAATTAAAAAAAAAAAAAAAAGGTTTTCTAGGTTCATTTCATGCCAGACATATGGAATAAGAAGAAAGTCATGGACCACACTTCGTGATTAAAATCAAAACAGTTTATGCTATTTATATTGTTTAGCTTGTTTGGCAGAAGAAGCTTAGCATGATGTCCAACACTAATAAGGGCATCTCCAAGGAAATATTCTGTGTACATGAATTTTACACTCTAAATATTAATTTTCTAATCATTTCTTAATCACAGTGGTTAACACTGGAGAAGGTAATTATTATTGGCAGCACTTTTAACAGATCATTATTAACAAAATTACATCCCTACTTATTGTCATATTACCAAAGATGCATTATTATTGTAGAATAACCTTTACAAAGCTACTAACCAAAAATAATTATAACAATTGATTTGAACATTCTAATTCAGTAAAAATATCTTACTTCCCTTTATGAACAACTTAGTGTCATCGTGGCCAGGTATAGGATAGCTCACATGTATCAATGTACACTTAATGTTACTCAAAAAATTCCTGATGTCAGAGTGTTCCTTCCTGTATCTCTGCATAACTAAATAGCCATGGTAAGATTAACCTGAAGAGAAAATCTGATTCTCTTGACTACCTGTTGAATCTGTACTTTATGTCATCTGGTAGTAATGGTTACAGCAATGCACAATACTTAGTATGTGCTTAGTGTGAAGTTTTAGCTGACTTTGTCTTGAAAATAGGCTGCAGAGTGAAAATACTCTCTAGTTTTAGAGATTCAGAAAACTTGGTGGTGCTTTTTATATGGGATGTATCTCTCATTTTCCTCTTTAATGTGTGAAACAGTATTTTGCTTATAGAAAAAAAAAAACTTTATGCTATGTATTATTTTGGTATCCAATTGTTGAGACATCTAAGAATAGAACAGGATATGGTCAGGCAGCTGTAGTATTGGGATCAGGTCAATATACAATAGCTATCAATATAAAGAAAAGCTTTTAAAACTTTTTGTTCCAAAAATTCTAAATGTTGAAAAGGAAGTAGATAAGCCTGTCTTAATTGTAGGATTAAGGGAAAAGTTTAGAGAACACTATGAAACAAGTTACCAAAATAATTGTATGTAAAGAAAGGCTGAAAAGGCAGGATTGGGTTGCACAAGCAGGTTCACAAACAGCACACTTGCAGGAGTTCATGCTTGCCACAGCACACAGCTTTACAATACTTAGTTCCAGGGAGCAAGAGGGGATGGGTTCAGGAAAACAATTGTGGCAATGTCAGTAAAGCCACAGATATTTAGCAGAGAAAATATCTTCTATTGGGCAATGGAAATAAAAAAGACATTGAAGCAGAGCCTAGCTCATATACAAGGAAGTTTCTAAAATATAAATGCAATTTCTGTGTAGTTTTTGATAGAAACAAAAAAAATTCTGAGTAATTTTATATGAGTTATTAACTAAACCACTAGTAAATAAAACCAAGCTTGCTGCTAGATATACTTTGAGGCTGTGATCCTATGGTTCTGAATCCTTTCAGAGTACTCAGCAGGACAGGGAAACAAAAGCTAACAAAAATGAACTGTACACACATACCTTGGCAGACAGGACCCCAGAACTACAGTACTGCTGCATGCAAGTGAATCATCTCTGCATTGCTTGCATGGTTCTCCTGGGCATGGTGAAGATATAGGAGATGTGACGTGTGTTTGCATAGACTTCAGGTGTGCAGTTTGGTTATTTTAACCTGTACTGCCAGCAGTTTGGAAATCTGACTTTTCCACCAAAGTCGGTGAGACCAGCAGTTCTTCATGAAGAAGAGAGGATTGTTTACTTTTTATTATTTGTGAAGGGGAATATAATTTTTTTTTAAAAAAAAAGAGCAACATTTCTATTCTGCAATAATTGTTGTGAAGTATTTAAACAGTCTGTCATTGCATCTGTCCAAATGACAGGCAGCCTGAATATAGAATGATTGACATTCCTTAAGGTAAACACGCAGACTTATTAGGCAAAAGGAAGCACTGCCTTGTGATATAATACATACTGATACTGTGTACTATGTGTACTGATCTACAGCTTTACAAGTAATTTATCTGAAAATAAGGACTTTTCTGAATAGGAACGTGTAAGATGTCATTGTAGGCAGTGACAACTTCTCTACAAGATGTCTTCATAGACTTTTGTTTTATTGCCAAAATTAATTTGGCAAAGATATGAAATAAATGAAGATAGTGCACAGGACAATATGGTCAATGAAAAACAAGAAAGGGGACACCAGTTTTGAAAGATGTTTCATCTAATTTTTAGTCATGGAAAATAATTATACTTAAAATTATTACACGGTTCACTACAGAGAAGCTACATTTTTGCTTTTTTTTTTTTTTTTTGCCATTAGCTTTCATGACATTATTAGCTACAAGACAAAAGAATTTCAATACAAGATATTACTCCCACCAACCTTATTTCAGCATACCATAAGTCTGTGTATGTCTACAATTTGATTTATTGTTACTATCTTAAGATTATTTGTGTTGAACAGAACTGCTCAGGAAAATATGGCTGGAAATGTTGTCCAAATTTCATGACTAGTTTCTCTTAAAGGAAAACATTATTCAGAGCCAGATTGTAAAGTTCATTTCAATCCTTGAGCATTTTTTTTAATACCAGTTAAAACCAACTGACCCCCTCAAAAAAAAATATTTCTACCTCTGCTGCCAGGTTACCTAGAGAACAGATATGACGCTATTGTTACTCCTCCCAATGGGCATAAGGGCCAAGATGCTTTTCCCAAAAGCATCACAAATATCTTGGAAGTCATCAGCTTTACTGATCATCGTACTGAGGGCCCTTCAGGACAACTAGGTTGCTGAATTTTCTACTCAGCTGCAGATGTGTTCTCCAAGGCAGGGACCTAATATTGCCTAAATGCCTCTACTATTCCAGGACATTATTCCTTACACAAGGAAGGTTCTGAGATTAAAGTAGATAAGAAGAGAAAAAATTTGATTGTGAAGTGTGAAAAGAAGTCTTGTAGCCTTAGTATTGTCATCCCACAACTGCACTGAAAGCAATTACATATAATGTCAGTTAGCTCCTTTCTAATTTTGTCTATCATAGTATGCTGTGTATGGTTATGGCTGTTCCATGTTTCATCAGACTATTAATTGGTTTCTACGTAAAATTGTTTAGTTTTCTTTCCACAGTGTTTTCAGCCACTGGGAAGTTATCAGGGTGCATAAGGAGACCAAAATAATAGTTTCCATGTAATTTTCCTTACCTTTGTTGATTTTGTTATTGTACTGGACAATTTTGCTATTTTTTTGTAATCTTAGGACCTGCAGCATTCAACACCAGCAATAGGTAATCATCAACAGCCTCTTTTGCAACTTTCTTTATTCACTTCTTTCAAATGACTGTTTAAACTTAACAGTCCTGATCGCTGAAATCAATGCACTATTAAATTACTTTCATTCTGAGAGTTACACATTATAAACCCTGAGAAAATATTCTTGAAGCAGGATACTCTTCACTCTGAGAGAAAGTAGCATATTTCTTCCTTATTTATTTCCATTTCTTAAATTTATAATCTTTAATTTATTCATTATAACAGTTTGAAGAATTAATCAGCTATTTTTCAGTCTCATATTTAGTAAGGAACTTCTATTAAGTGCTTTAAAAATGTCTAAATAAATTTTAGCTACCAGGTTTACCTTAGATCTTTTATTCTTAAATCTTTAATTATACTCAGAGAAGAAACACTGAAGCCAGAACTGAGATTTGTAATTTGTTTCATGTGGGCAAGACATCTACACAATAGTCTTATCTTACTTGGTGACAGTAGAATTATGTTTTTAAAACGTGAATAATTGCCTGGTTACTAGTCAGGAAAGTTCTTTTGATATCTAGGTAAGTGTTGCACATGGGGGAATTGGAACAATAGCAATTTTCCCACAATTTTGATACCTGAAAATAAAGGATAATTCTTCTAGATCCACTAAAGCTATAATAACATTAATGTAACTTTTAAAACACTGTTTCCTTCCCTCACATTGTTTATGAGCATTGTTCTAAATGAGTAAATATATCCTGATTAATATAGTGGTTCTACTTTATAATTACTATATTAATCTATCTAATCTTAATTAATAGATACTAAAGTATCTATTAATTAATAGATACTTTAGTATCTATTTTATATTCCCTATCTGCTTTATATAAAATTCCATTTCCTGAATGCACTAAGTGAATTTACATAAGTATTGCATTAAAGCATAAGAAAGTTTAAGGAAACATATTATTTGTATTTCATAAGTTGCATAGAGCTACTTCTGGTGCCTTACAGATAATCAGAGGAAATGTGTTTGAATTTTTGTCTTGACATTCCAAGTTGAATATAGGTAGCAAACTGTAGCCAAGTATTTTCTTGTATTTTATTCTTATTTTTTTCACAATCAGTGAACAAGCAGTATACTTTAGACCAGTGATGGACATCTTTTTCATGTTACACTATTCATTCTTACAAAGTAATACTTGATGCAGAGAGGGCAGGGACAGCTGACATTATAATGGGGGTTTGTTGCAGGCTGCCTGACCAGGTGGACCAGGTGCATGAGGCCCTTTGTAGACAGATAGGGGCAGCCTCACACTCACTGGTTCTCATAGAGAACTTCAACCACCTCAATATCAGCTGGAGAAACAATACAGAAGGGCATAAGAAATCCATGAGGTTCCTGGAATGCATTGCTGATAACTTCCTTCTTCAAGTGATAGAGTCTACAAGGTGAGGAGCTATGCTGGACCTTGTTCTCATCAACAAAGAAGCGCTGGTGGGAATGGGAAGCTCAAGGGCAGCCTGGGCTGCAGGGAGCTTGAAAAGATCTTTAGGGCAGCAAGGAGGTTTCCACAGCAAGCTCACTCTCCTGGGCTTCAGGAGATGATGTTACTAAACATTATTGTAATAATCTGCTGCTCTCTTGCTGTGCTGGGAGTTAAATAATAATGAAAATCAATGGGTTCCTTTTTCTGTAGAAAGCCTTGATAATGTTTCTCATGGTAGGCACTTAAATGCACACTTCAAATTCTATAACCTATTTTATACAACCTTCTCTTAAGAAAATGTCTGAATTCCTGCTCAATAGCATTAAAAACATCTGAAATAGCTTTTCAGCTTAAATATCTAAAATTATTTTACTTCCCAGGACATTAAATATTTGTGGCTTAAAAGCACTAAACTTTATTTGGATCATCTGTTAAAGAAGAGCACTGTTCTTTTAAGAATCTAGAAACTGCCGAAAGGTAAAACTCTGTGATCAGTTTTTCAGTGCTTATTATCACTGTGAAGCTGCCTCAGTTGACTGTTTCAAGAAGACTAAAGGTGGCAAAGCCAATAGTGAATGTAGTGATTAAAAACACATAGGTAACACTCCAAGAACGACTCATGATTTAAACATTGGATTTGATTGAATAATTCTGAGACACTTTAATTACTGTACTAAATAAGTAAGCCGTGTGGCTTGTGTAATATGCAGAGACTTAATATGAAGTTTGTAGGATAGCATAAATCAGATGGTTCATGGCCACAAATTTGCAAGGCAGAGCTCATGTAAATTGGACTTGCTAGACTTAGTACAAAATGTAGTGTTGTTAGCTGGAAAAAGCTAGTTAAAATGGCATAAAGCCCTAAGGTTGAAGTAATAGTTCTTTGAAGTTGAATTTGGCTCCAGGAGAACAAATGAATTTATTAGAAATCATTGTCACTAATAGTGACAAAACTTAATAAATTTGAACTTCCCAAATGGTGCATGTATTCATAGGTGTTAATAACTTATTTTACAAATCCTTTCAAATAACATCCAAAAGGCATAAGATAATGTACACGATAATGAAATTTATTCCTGACATAATTGTTCAACTTTCTAATGCAGAAGGGAAAGACTTCAGCATGCATGCCATCAACTAATAGCAGGAAATCTGCTATCAGGTTACAAGAGAACAGTATGAAGATTTTGCAGGTGCTGGAACAGTTCTGCTCTGTCTCATTTGTGTATGATGTCTTTTGTTAGAGTTACATTCTAGGAAAAAATAAAGTATTCTTCTCTCCAAAAGTGGAGCTGAATATACTATCAAAGGGAAATTTTAAGATGAAAAATTTCGTATTCATATTCTTAAGAGGTTCATCATAGATAAGAATTCTGGAAAGGATTGTCTTTGCAGTGTAAGGTACTTCTGTTAGACTGAATAAAAGATATTTTCACAGTCCTTGTTCAAGAAATGTTCTTTCAGAATAGCTGCTAATTCAGAGACTCGGTTAAAGACTAACAATAGGAAGCACTGCTCAGAGTTCTGAATTCTGACAAGTGAAGTTGGTTGACTCACTGTTGGAGCCTTAGCTTTGTAATTTTCTTTTCCTATTCTATTTTGTGACATGGTTTCCACTCCCAACTATGCTATCAAAATATTTTGTTTTTTATCCTTAGAAGTGTCCTGTTAGTTACAAAAAAACTGGGAGAGCCGTTTTGGTTTATTTCATAAGTTAATACTATGCTGTCAAAATCCTGCATATTACATATCATTAGGCAGTGCAGTTATTTTTAACAAAATTATTTTCTTTAAAAATCATGAGAAGGTTTCCTATAAATTCTCTACCACACCTGCAATATCAAGAAAGGCTATTTTGTCTTGTACATGGAGGACCATAATTTTGATGATATATGCCTTATAAGTGTCCCTTTCTTATAATGAATAACACCAGGCAGCATTGCTGAAGTGATGGATGACATAAAGAACTATTGCTCTGATGATGTATTCCAGTAAGGGGACAATTTTGATGTAAAATATATAATAAGAGCAAGTTCCTCGGGGTTATCTATCATCACAGCAATAATCACCAATGCTATATACTCTATTGGTAGCATTGGTCTGACAGGACATAAGATGAAATGGAATCTCTTTACAGATGTGGTCACTATTCTATTTTACTATAAAAAATAAGGTTGAAATGAGAAATGTTAACCCATGTTGCTCGGTTTTGTTCTGGTTTTGAAAGCAAGCCTCCTTGAGACAATAGAGCTGTAAAAAATCAATACCATTGGTTAATAAATCTTCCTGTGACTACAAAATGAAGCGCTGTCTCGAATATGCAAATTAATCATGGTTTCTGTAGACAAAATGATGTTTCTGACACTGCTGGTCTAATTACAGAATATATTTCACTGCGACAATATGTAGAATGCAGCAGGTTTTTTGTTGTCCTCCATGACTACCAGCACATGAATTAAGATGTGGGCCATGGGAGCTAAAATCAGTGATGGCCTGAGAGATTTACAGTTTCAGCCATGGGACCTTGTTACATTTTATTTATTTATATATATATGTGTGTGTGTGTGTGTGTGTGTATATATGTGTGTGTGTGCATTTAGCTTTCATATGAAATATTTTGCTAAATGTTTGCAATAACACGTTTAAAGTTATTGTACAAATCAAAATGTGAAACCTGAGGTGGAGGCACTTACATTACAGCATTGCAATGTAATTATCAGGCAGACTGAACTAAGGTGTGAACCAGCAGGGACGACATTTGCATAACGTTATAGTGATAATGAGAAGCACAGATGTAAAGTCATAGCTCATAACTCAAGTGATAATCATGAAAATCAGCTTCTTAATGCAACATTCACCTTTGAGAAAGAATGAAAAACTTAGTTGAGAATTACCCTATAAATCTTGGTCACTAGGACATCCATATTATGTTAGGGTGCTTTATCGATTTTTATAATAGCTAATTCAGAATTAATATATGATGCAACCTGGAAGCAAAAACTTCTGATCATGAAGAAATGAGACAGAAATAAGTAGATTTTTATGACTCACTGCTACGTTATGCTTTACAGATTAGGCTTTCTCACACCCAAACGTAATTTAACGTGATGCTATGATCTGGAAAGAATTCATTCATACTAAGTAAAATAGACTTTTTCAAATAGTACTTATCAAGTAAGTTTTTACTCTCTAAAGATTGTCTTTCAGAGGACAGATTAAGAAAATGACATATTATTTGTCTTATACACTATAATATATTCTGTAACAAGGGTTTCAACATTCATTTTCCTCCAACTACCTTTGAGACAATTACATCTGATATTTTGAATTCAGGGGACTTTTTTTGTGAGCACTAAATGAAAGACAGATCTTCCCTCGACTTCAATAGATAAAATGATAAGGTCCCAAAAGACTTGTGCAAATACAGTGCTGTAAAAATACCTAGAATTACCTATGATGAAGCAGCCAGTAATTTATGCCTGTCAGAGTTGATTGTGGGATATAGCTTCGGACCATAGGTTATTAATTTTTTATAAACTGTTATTCAGTTCTTGATCTAAAGTCCAGAAATCCCACCAGAAATCCTCAGATAATTTCAGTTGTGTGATTTCACTGTCAAAAATGTTGAGAAAACAATGGAAATTTTGAAGAAAAAATGAGAGAATCCATATTCTGATGGAACTGGCTTATGTAAATAGTTAGGTTTTTGAATTCCTGAAAAAAGGTTAATGAATGAGTAAAGGTAAGATTAATGAATAGAAACTTTTTGATGAACTAGAATGATAAAGAGGACAAAGAATCATGGCACATTGGATTGAAACTACTGCACTGAGTAGAACTGAGATAAAACAGTGAAGAGCTGAAATGCTGCTGACACTAACCCATGCCATAATTATGCCTGTGATTTACACTGCCAAGAGGAAAAGTTACTTTTATAAAAATAATTTAGGATGGTTTATGATCATAAATCATCTTTTCTATCACACTCAGAGGTCAATGCTTTTTAATAAGCACAACTGTTTAAAAACCCAAAGTATATGGCCTTGTATATCATCCATATATGTATATGTATCTATATGACCCAATGTATATGGTCCATGGTCTTCTAGGACTCAGTGCAGTGAAAAACTGAAGTAGAAATAAATCCTGGACACATTAACAGAGTCAAGAAGATAGAAGTGAGGATGAGTATTTTATATATATTTCCAGATGTCACTGTCAGCCTATCAGGCCGTGAAATTGCAAAAATGTTTTTTGTTGCTGAGGCAAGTTGTAGCTCTTGAAACTGTGAATGAGCAGCATAATCTAAAGGATCCTTTGAAGATCATCTGAGAGATAACCTAAAATACTACTATATCACACCATTCTGTAAAGATATGTATTACAAAGATTTTGGAAAGTCGTTCTGCCTTGAGTCACTCAGAATTAATTCAAATATCCCTGGTAGGAGAGACATCACCAAAAGTTTTTTGAAATCCTGGATCACTTACTGCTTGGTCATGCACATTTGAAATTACCTCAATTCAGCATGTATATGTTCAAGTAACACTAGACTGTGCATTTTAGCTTTGTGACATGATCTAGATAAAAGTACAAACTGTTTAAAACTACTTTTTAAAGTGTTCCTAAATTTTACCACACTCAAATTATTTATAGGTGCTCTTCATATGGTTTACCAGCTATAATAAATTACTTGAAATCAGCTTTTCTTAAAAAAATCAAAACAGGCATATTTATCAAATTAAGTGCTTAACTTGTAACATCAATTTTTTGCTTGTGCTTTTGTCTGTAAAAGGCACCTAAGCCATAAAATATCACATTAATTTATGTATAAATTGTTCCAGTGATTACGCAACAGAACTAATAATTGATGTTAAATTATTTAAGAACGTAACTAATAAATCTGTCTGTAACACCTTGAGGAAATAAACTCTTTTTTATTCCAGTAGTTGAAAACTAATATTGTTATGAAATATTTGAACACTCCTACAAATATTGAAAAAGACTTTATAGAAGAATAATTGAGAAAAAAATTTGATTCCTGTGGAGGCATCTCCTCGGTCTGCTCAGGACTCAGTAAATGATTTATCTAGTTAGGTATGAGTTATAGCAAAACCTAATACATTAAAGATCAGTTATTACTCCTATTAAAATCTTGTGTCCAATTCCCCAGTGCAAGAGTATGAAAATAGTTTAGCCTCAAACCTTGGTTAAAAAGCAACTGCACTATATCAAGTTGATATTTGACTTGTTTGTATGATTTCAAATGATCCACTTAGATACTGAGAACCTTCCTTTGATCTAACATATATGGTGATGTACAGCTATACAAGCACAATTACATAATAACTATTGTTTTAATGAGAAGATGTAAGGCTGTATACAGTTGCTCCATTTTTTACAATATAAAAATCTTATTCCCTATCAATAATATAGATTACTTGATAAAAGCAAGGTGGAGATTTGTAAATACTTCTTATCAGGCCTTGCAAAGTGGAAAAAAAAGCAAAACTTTATTTAATGAAGGTACTTTATATTTGTATTTTGCTCAGTCATATTTAAAGAATTTTTCCATCTGTAAAATCAAACATAATATTGCTGACTTTGAAATCTCTGAGTACAAATTTCAATATAAAAGATTTTCATTACCGTTTAAAATTAATCCTCAAATGTCTAGCTGCCATACCTTGGGAATAGCAAAGAAGTCTTTGTGTTAATCCTTTTTTAGACAGAAATATAAAAAGGTTTATTTTAATTTTTTAAGGTTATTCATAAATTTTATCTTTTTACCACTTTAACTAAAGGATCTACTATCTTACTAGACACCTAATCCAGTCATTTCAAGTTTTCTTTTTCTGCATTTTCTATTTAATTGTCAATTAAAAAAAAGGCCAATGATATTTACTTGTGTAGTTTACTTTGTAATGTGCTACATAAAGCATGTTGCTGCATGTTTAACCTCTGTTTATCATTTAGGAAAGACTACTACTGTATTGTAGCCTGTTTGTTCTTGGAAATAATCTGCGAACCACTAAACAAGTTGTTGAAGGCTGCTTATAAACACATGGATGATTAATTGAACACCTAGCAATTACTGACTGGGTAATATAAAATGATTTGTGAAAACTGGAGTTGTCTGTCCTTGCTGTTGTGTATTCTGAATAGCTTTTACTGACATTTGGAGGTTTGAGAATTCATTTGATTTTGTGTGAACGGCTTTGTCACTTTCAGTGAGCTTATATCAACCTGTTGGAATTGCTGCTGTTAAGCTTTCCTTCAACCATGTTAAGGATTATTGTCACTAACACATCTTGTCTCACTGAAAAAAAAAAGAAATGAATTCTCAATGCCTTCAGGATTGAGACTTAGTGTCTCTCAAAAAGGTACATTCAAATTTCTTGATGCCTTTTCATCAAAATAAAACAGTTCACCTTGAGTGACAAGGAGACAGAATCAATTCTCTTTTACTTTTTACGCAGTCCACCCAAAATTAGATTCTTTTTGCAGATTAGAGACACTACCCAAATTATCTCTTGGGATTTTTTATAAACCCTTCCTTTGTATGTTTGATGATACTTTTGTTCTTTTTGGTTTTTAATTCATGAGTGTGAAATGTTGTGCAGTCCAATCCATCCAGCAAACACTAGTTGTATGTTACTTAGTTGAGGATGACCACAGCCTATTTATTTTAGGGCTGGCCTTTAAGTTTACAACGACTTACTTAAACATTGTTTGACTGATGTCTAGTAAAATCATAAACTCCTCAACTGAGAACCTTGAAAGAAATGACAATAAAGAAATATGCTAATTTCCTGCTAGAATTAACAAGGGGCTATAGCAAATAAAAGGAACAATTTTCTTATCTTTTTTGGTTCTTTGTTGACTAAGAAATCTGACACAGAAGAAATCTGTTCCTGAAGGACTACACCCCATGGAAAAGACTCATGCTGGAGAAGTTCATGAATTCCAGGCCACACTGAGCTGCATTATACAGGTCTCCTGTGTGAAGGATGCCAGGCTGGAGCCAGGGAAGAGTGTAAGGAAGAAAGCGCAGCAGAGATTAAGGCTAATGGAAAGATCACAACCCACATTTCCCACCCTTTGGTCCACTTGAGGGGAGGAGCTAGAAGAGTTATGAGTGAGCTGCGTTTGCAGGGAGAATATATGTGTGGGGAAGGTGGTTTTAGTTTTGTGTTTATTTCTCACTATACCACAATATTATTTATTGGCACAAAATTCAGTTAATATTCCTGAGTTCATTTTGTTCATGACAGTAATTGATAAGTGATCTCTCCCTGTCCTTATCTTGACGTACAAGATTTTCCTCATGATTCCTTCTGTCCTGTTGGGAAAGGGGAGGTTTGATGGGTACCTGGAGGCCAGACAAGGTCAACCCACCTGATGGTGCTTGGTTTTCTTTTGTTTTACCCCAAGGACTTTATAAACAGCAAAAATATCCCTGTCAGCATTTTTCTCCTTAAACTACATTAAAAAATTAGTTTTTTTAGTAGCATTCTCTTTAGAGCAGTCTCTTCAGAATCCTGTTCTTCCCCTTCAGATTGCTTCAAGTGGAATTGCTGGGTAATACAATTGTGCCATGCAGTTATACTCTAATGGCATTCATATTTCCATGTTTTCATCAGAAATTGCTCTCCTGATGCAGTCCTAAGTTTGGCAGTATCTTTTCTACTGTGTTTTGTCCTCAAGAAAATTCTTTTATTCTTGTTATGACCTCCTTATAATGGATGCTTGTAGCAAAAAATTCTTTCAAATGTTTAAAGGACAACATTCTACAGAAATACATTTGAAAAAAACCCTCAGCATTGATACAGAAGCAATTTCTTTGCCTTGCAATTTTCTGTGTTCTTTATGCTGTTAAGACAATCTTTAAATGTAACTTCTCTCCTTCCCGTTCTCCACATTCTGTAGCAAAAGAGGAGCTCTGTGTTACAACTTGTTTTAAAAAATTAAAAATTGTGAGGATTCATAAATCTAGCATTATTACTTTTTGTAGGCCTAAGTATTGATCTGATCAATTCCAAAATGGCTTAACTGCAGTTGTCTTCAGGAATTCAGTGGGAGCTCTATTTCTGCTTTTCTGTATTTTATGGTTCTTTGTTCTATGGTATATTTGGCTCATCTATCAAAAAGAGCCATGAGAGAGAAAAGGACAATTTCTGTTTAAACAAAACCTTCACTGGTAATAGCAAACATGTGCACAGAAAAAAAAAAAAAAAAAAAAAAAAAAAAAAAAAAAAAAAAAAAAAAAAGGAAAAAAGAAAAAGGCAAATGAAATATAAGCAGATGAACTAAAATGGAAATCAGTATCAAATACACTGATTAAATGAAAGTTGATGAGCCATGAAGACAAATAATTTAATTTTCTTCTATTTTTAGGAATACATTCCAAACAAACACAGTGATTAGACAAAAGATCTTCTATACAGGGGAATGACAAAGAAACACAAGATACAAATTTTATTTTTAAATCTACATAAAATCTCATGCTGCAAAACTACTGATTGTTCCAAGGATTATTTAAATTTATATGCCAATACTGGGCGATAATTTATATGGGAAATATAAAATTAATATAAATCTCCTAGTGTTCATTTGCATCACAGTTTTAACAATTAGGAAGAATCATTCACAGAATCACAGCATATTGTGAGCTGGAAGGGATCCAAAAGATGACTGAGTCCAATTTTTAAATATTCACTGTTTTAGAGACTTTTCATCTTATTTTGGGTTTAAAAGATTTAACCAAATACAACTAATTGGATTTTTCTATCTGCAAATGGATGTTATAGATGCTATTTCCAGCTGTGCATATTTTAAAATCAGGATATGCAATGAAGTAAATGTCATATTTATCAGATGGATGAAGTTCAAGCTATTTAACTGCTAATATTTTGGTTTTCTATTTCTTATAATATGAAGTGCAGATAGACACTTGGTTTGTTCTGTTTCATAAATTTAAGCAGTGATTCAACCCAAGCAGTATGTGTGTTTAATACACTTTGTATCTCTTAGGAGCTCTTCAGTTTGAGCAGGTTGCACGCTTCAAGCAAAATTATTGAGAAATCCAAGCATGAATTTCTTCTTTCTCATGTCTGCACACTCAGCACTGGCACTTGCATACTTTGTGGATAAATCTGTAATTTCAATGCCATATTATAAGCTTATCTGCTTTGAATGAAACTGAAGTGCATGAAGGGTGATTAAGGATATAATTTTAATGCATCAGCCAAGATAAACAGTAAATCGAAGCTCTGTCTGTGTTATGGCTGTGGGCTGGATGCCATAATAAAATTTATGCACCTGCTGAGCAATTGGAAAACTATTTCCACAAAAGAGGGAGAAACGTGTTGTAGCCTCAAGGGTTCAGAGACATCTGGAGCATCAAAACCTTAGTGGTTCACTCTCCTTGCGCCACACGGTACCCAGGCACCGCGGGCTTTCCCTGATGTGCTGGGTCTGGGCAGGGTGAGCTGCAGCAGGCCAGAGGACTTGGAGAGCCAAGAAGTTAGATTTGACATCTGCTCTAGCCTTCAGGAGAGAAAGTCTCTGTGGCGAAAGAGAATTAGCTCTACACCAATAGCTTAGAGGAGGTAGCTGAATTCCATTCCTTGGGACTGTAATAATTCCTCTCTGTGAAGTCCAATATACTTCAGATTTGAAAAAGGGGGTACATTCCCTTCTAGATGACTTTGAGGGTATGTGTGTTTGAGTAAGTGGGGTTTTTGTATAGAAATAAAGGCAGCATTATACAGAGTCAATTTTAGTTCTCATTGTTGAAGGAGGTAAGATACAAAATCAGTATTATGTTATTAAAAACTGCATTTTTCCTCTGGTGGCATTTTTTGATTCATTATGCATATTAATTATACATAGGGTGGCACAAGCTCACCTGCTACATGGTGCCTGAATGTGTGTTCTGTAAGTTAAAAAATTAGGAAGAAAGGAACAAAAAATAATTTTTGTGAAGTACTGTAAGTCCGCTAGATACTGACAATTCAACAATAAAACTAAACAATAAATTCATTAGCTCTAGGAGAGCAGATCTTAGAGCATTACATATAAGTGTTTCTGCTATTGGGTGAACTCTGATAATCTCAAAATCTCAAGTTTATATTTGTCACTGTATTCTGAAGCTATGTAAATATGTAAAACAAACACATTTAGAAATGACTGAATTTGAAAATAAGGTATACTTTGTAAACTCTTTATTCAAAAAAAAAAAAAAGGGGAAAGCAGCATTGGTGTGTTTGGGGTTTTATTTTCCTCCACCTTTTACATCTGTCAAAAGGTTGGAAAATGATACATTTGTTCTTCTTCAGCAGGAACAATTTTTACTTCTCCTGCTATATTGCAGCTCCTAAACATACATTTTCTTTAGTTTACATGAGTATGTATAAAGAGGAGCCATCTGAATCCTAGCCTGGATGGCACCTCTGGGCTGAGGTAGAGGTCCCCAGAACCGTGGCTGGCCCAGATGAGAAAGTTGTAACAGCTTTCAGACAGCTGCAGCTCATTCAACCACTCCTCATAAGATCTTTGCTCTAGAGCATTTATCAGTTCCATTGCCCTTCCCTGGACATGATCCAGCCCTTCTGTCTTGTTGTGAAGGGTCCAAAACTGAACAGAGGATTTGACTGAGGCCCCACCATTTCTGAGTACGGGGTGACACTCACTGCCCTGCTCCTGCTGGCCACACCATTGCTGACACAGGCCAGGATGCCATCAGACTTCTTGGCCACTTGGGCACACTCTGGCTCATGTTCAGCTGCTGTCAACCAGCACTCCCAGGTCATGTTCTGCCAAGCAGCTTTCCAGACACTCTTCCCCAAGCCTGTAGCATTGTTTCTTTCTCACAAAAAATTGAATAGGAACATGTTAAGCAGAAATTAATAGTTTAAGAAATAAGTGTCTGAGATCTAGATGGATAATTATATAGATATATTTTCTTACTCTCCACGTACAAGAGAAAGGTAGCTACAAAAGAATGACTATTTCAGTCAGCCTGGTAATAGCTGCACAACTGTCTGTGAGGGTGACTTTTCCAGGAATATTTACCATGTCCAGTTTCTATTTTCCCACAGGGTGGAGGAAACAAAATAACCATCTGGATCCATTTGGTTTAAAACTCCTCTATAGCCTATAAAGTGTGAGCATGTGTTACCAAATATTCTGAAAGTCTGCAGTTTTCCTCCATTATAGAGTAAACATAACCATGGAAGTGTTCACATATATTTTTTAAGGGAGGCTGAAAGCATTACTATGTATTGAATCTACTTACTGGTCCCAGTGTTAAATATGTGAAAATGTTAAATTTTATTAGCATGTATGAAACCTTTTTACTGAAACAATAAAGGAAGAATTTCCTTTGTACATAGTTAATCAACTCCATCTTGTTACTACCATGTCAGTGAAAAGCCAATGCAGAAACCAAAACACATGATCGCCAAGTAATTTCAACCTGAAGATTTTTTCAAATGTCTTGTTGGTATTCTATCCTATTAAAAGAGGTTATTCTATTATTCTATTCCTAAGGGATTCTATTCATTTTGGGAATTTGTTTCTTCTGCTACACGATATTTTTGAGATGTTTTACAATGGTTTGGTGTCACATGCCAGGGTCTCAGACCCTCCAGAACAGCTCGAAAGATTTTCCACATGCCCAACGACTCCAACAACAATGCAAAAAATAAAAAATCATGTGTAATTCACTTATTTTCCTATATTAAAAGTATGCAAGATTTAAAGCAGAAGCTGAGGCTTGCTAAAGAGAAATATCATCAATTTTTTACCCTTAGTGAAGCCAGGTGGCTGTTATCGGTCACTTACTCATTTTCCATGTGTCTTAACAGAGTTTCCAGAAGAATCCTCTCCTTGTTCTCACGGAGTGAGACTGACAGGTCTGCAGTTCCCCTGCAGGGGTTATATTTCTCTTTTTCCCATCAGAAGGAGTTTTACTGGACTGCCATGCATTTTCAAATGTGATGCATAATGGCTTAGATACTTCTTTTGCTGGTTGCCTCGGGACCTGCAGATGCATCTTATCAATTCGCATGCACAGTGTTGTGCAGCCTCAGGTTCCCTAGATGTTTGTGAGATTTTCTCTTGTAGTGGGTGGGTCTTCATTGTCCCATCTCTGTCTTTGCCTCCATAGGCAGTTTTATTAGAGCACTTATCAGTGAAGACTGGGGCAAAAAATAATTTGAGAATTTTGAATCATATTGCCTTACAGCAGATGTTTGATTATTCTATTTGACGAGGTTTTTTTAAATCATTGTTTAATTATGTTTTCTTAAATAATAAATGAATGTACTTGATAACAAGTATGACAACTCTTTAATTGTCATAATTGCTCCATTTTAGTAAGGTGATGCTCTCATGGAGTAAAATGTGCCTGCTCCCTGTGGTTTAGACTTTCAAGACAGGTACTGCCATTCAAGAGAAATTCCATCTGTAGCAGTTGCATTTAGTGAGAAACTGTTGGGGATAAGGAGGCAAGTTAATTATTTAATTAATTATGAAAAACTCAGCATAAATAGCATTCTTCCTGAATGAATGAAGAGCTGAGAGCTAACCTTTACTATTTCTATCAAAAATTTTAAATCCCAGATGAAGTCAAATTATTCTTGCAATGATGTACTTAGCAACCTTAATATATTGCTGAATGAGAGGTGTGGTCCTTCCCAAAACAGTAATGTATTCTGCTTTTGGTATAGTTATGTGTGCTAGCTGAAATACATGGACAGTACTTTGTGCCTTCTGGCTTTGGACTGTACTAACTTCCACAGTTGTATGATAAAAACTTGTTCATTATTTAATATATACACCCAGATTATTAGTGTAAGAAAAACAAAGTCGAATTTCTCAGTCATGGTAAAAGGGGTTTGTTTTGAAATATTCATGAGTATAGTGGGTTCAGATGTATGCTGTAGTGGCAGGATACTGTTACAAGTTACATGGCTATGTGTGCTTTCCTCTCATTAGCTTAAATACTAGCAGCAAAAAAAAAAAAGCATTATTGGCATAGGATAATATTGGAAGCAAAATCTTACAAACTGAAGTATGTTTGCGTGGTCTGGGTTGTTAATCCTATCCCTGGGGCTTTATTTTTGGTATTTTATAAGGCTGTAGGGGAAGTTATCTTGAGCTTATTGACCCATGTTTCAAAAAGCATGTAGAGCAGATTTTTCAAAATTGTTGGTATATTTTAATTGTGCCTCCTTACATTATTTCTTCAATCTTCCTATGTCTGTGATCAGGAAAATTAATAAACTTTTCCCTTGAGTAGCACTAGACTAAGTCATTGTAAACCCTCAAACCACTACACTAGATTTGTGACAAACAGGATTTTGACGAACGTAAAACCATTACAGGTATTAAAACAAATAGCAACCCAACTTCTGTGCATGGGAACCGTGTTTCTATTTTCACCTGTTTCATTCTTCAGGTACAGAACATGTGTTTAATAGTGAAAGAATTCCATTTCAGTTTTAGTAAACTCAGTGATACAATGATAGCAAAATATTTTAAAAAGTGTTATAGTATATAAATGATATATACCTGATCTGAAGCAGCAAGGTAAATTTAACTGGCAATTTCTTGCCATGTATTCTTATGACATCTAATTATTTAATTATACTGAATATTGTCCAGTTCCTCCAACAGCCTTGGTGAAAGTAACAACACTGCTTGAAGAATAAGGCATCATAAATATGACTGAGAATAAGAAATAAAGTGTCTCAGGGAAACCTAGACTGGAAACATAAGGGTGAGCTGTGCATAGCTCAGTGGGCCCTAGAGAGAAGTGCAGCACGAATGTGGGTTATGGTTGAGAGTGAACTTGACTGTCGAAACCATTGCAGGAATTATTCATGAATGCAAAACATGCCCTAATCAAGTAAGTCAAATAACTAAAGCCTACGTGATATGGAGGATAATGGCTGTTGGACATCACTATTGCACATTGCTGCCTGCTCACCAAGGCAAACATCATGTCTATCATAGTGGATGACAGGTGACAATCAGCTGGCTAAAAATACCCTATAGCCCATCTTACCATTCAAAACTGCATTCCAGGTCTTGGAAAACAAGGTCTGTGGTGGTATGGCACCTCAGAAAGGGTCAGATCAACCAACAGAACTTATTTCTGAAACAAGGTCCAAGTTTGGAAAGCAGATGTTTTGGCTGAGTTTATCACAAGTTACCAGCATCAGGAAAGAGATGACCTGAGAATGAAAATTATGTAAAAAACAAAGAACCTTGGAATTTTACTGTAGCCAGTCTGGAACCTTGAGCCAATCACACAGGGCACACTCAGATTCGCTTAGCACAGCAGGTGGTTGAGACAGAGAAGCATGGGAATCATGCTCACTTATTTGCTGCTGGTAGTTCAGTCATTAGCATCATATGACTCATCTGAGATGTTGAGGAAGTGGCTACAACCGTTCTCTAACATCTCTTGAAGCAGAGGTTGAAGTCAAGAGTTATTGCAGTCAAACTGAGGGCAGCAGGCACTAGGATATTGGACATTTTAAGATGGATAAATGTTTCTGCTTATGCAGATAGATAACACTTAAATAAGAATGAGGCTTTTGGAATGTGAAAGATTCTGCTTTGACCAAATGTGGGTATCTTGTGCCTCAATACAGTTGTCCTATGTCCAAGTTCACAAAACAAATGCTTTTCCACTTTGTTTTGCATTTACTTTCTAAATAAACTTTGCTCCTAAAATATTCATTTCCTTTATCCCAGCCTTCTCTTCTAACTCAATATATATAGGTGTGTATATATACACATATACACACACATACATTGCCTTTCAGGAAAGGGAATGAACTCTTGAAATCAGAGGAGAAAGTGGAGCAAACACTCTGGCAAGGAGATATGAGCAAATAAAATGCAATTGGAAAAACCAGAAAATTTGCAAATGGATGACTACAACCAAGTGTACTGAGATGAAATGAGGTGCAGTGAAAAGCTACGAAACTTGCCCAAATTTTTCCTATAGAAATCTCAAAATCAGTGAAGAAAGGTAAACAAAGAGAAGGAGAAGATATTGAAGAAATGAAATGCAAAAAATAGAAGAGAAAATTCTGAAACAAAGTGAAAACAATAAAAGTAACTGGGATGACATGAAGTGCAGGGAAATGGACCAAAGCTTGCCCAGTTGACCCTCACTGAAATCTCAAGACCGCATTCCCTTTCCTGAAAGGTACATGTATATATATACATGTTTATGCTTTTGTTCCAGAGAATAGTAAGTAATTTTTAAGACATCCTTTTGGAGACAGCATAACTTCCTGTATTAGAGAAGGGCGCCTCAGGGGATTTTGATATTAAAAAAAGGCCTTTGAACCCTTGAAAACTCCAAAGTGAAACAAAAATATGACTACATTTAGAGTCATTGTGTGGAAAAATAAACAAGCAAAAACTGAAGAACAAAACTCCTTTGCTGGGAGATGCAAAAACTTTTTACATAAGTTCCCATTAGTAAACCCCTAATTATATATCCCTGCACAGTAAATTATGTTTTCTGGGCCAAAGTTCTGAAGCAGAACATAAAGATCTATAAACAGAACAAAGTTTAGCTACAGATATAAATTATATCTATTTCTGTAATATGGTATCTACTCTAACATTTCTGGCCAGCTTGGCCAGGTTTTTTACAATCCATCTGCAAAGACACAGTGGGACTGGTGCTTCAGGGAAGTGACAGACTTGCTGCACATGCCTGAGTTGATGGCACTGCATATGCCATAATTGTATGACATAAAGACTTCCCTGGCTTGTCGCAGAAACAGGTGCACATTCCCACAGCATAAACCAAAAAATTCATACAGCCTATTCCCAGCTACATTCCTTCCTGAGGATAAATCAGAGAATATGGTGAAGTAATTGTAAGCAGTAATAATGGAAGCAGTCTGAGCAGGAAGGAAGCCTTTTTCTTTCTTTTTCTTGTGAAAGTGATTTTCCATTAATATTTTTTTAAAGTGTTTCTGATTTTGGTTTTGTTGTGCCCTATTTATGGTAAATATTTGGTGCTCAGCATTCCACACAAAAGTTATGCTGGACTGACCATGGTATTAAATATGTCATTAGTATTAGTTTTCTTATTTTGGTTCACTTATAGTCAGAAATATTTGAAGAAAATACCAAAGAGCTTGTTTTGTTTTGTTTTGTTTTGTTTTGTTTTTTGTGAGGAAAAGACACTTTGCTAATAAAAAATAAAGAGAAATAAGGGAAGAAACATTTTTTTAGATAATGATTTTAGTTCTGTTTCTCCAAACCAATAAACATTAGTTTTCTGAGAAATTCTTAGACCAAATATATAATTCAAATTTCATTTTCCTCTGACTCTCATATGTAGCTGACACATGTTCAATTACATTTCTAGCTGCAAGTTTTGTGGTCAGATCATTTCCCATGCATGCTCAGTCTGATTCACAATGTGGAGATTTCCAATTGGCGCTAACAGGAGAAGCATTTCAGCCTTTATTGTTTTTGTACTGGACACCTGAAGAACAGTTTGTGAACTGTGGCCACCTGCTAAATTTGTAAGCAGTGTCCTGTCATATCTGAAATTTACCTGTCTTAGATAAATATCAAGATAGATGAGTTTGGAATTGCTTTCTTCATATTTTACTTCACTATTATTGGGTCAATAGATGTAAAAGAGGCAGCAAAACAAAACTAGTGACCTTGCCTACATAACTTTAAATTAATAATGTTGATGTTTAGTACTGAATTCATAGGATAAGGAAGTTATTTTTGTATCTTTGTAAGTTATTTTTCTATAGTCTGTCTTTTTCTATAGAAGAAAAATGTAAAATATTTTTCTAAAATTTTATATTTTTAAAGTATGTATTTAAATTTCTGAGAAAAAAATTGTAAACTGCATGTAGATATGTTTAAAACATATTTTCTATTTAGAATCAATTCCCACCATGTTATTTTGAAATTATTTTTAAAATTGTCAATATGTAATTTTTTAAATGAAATTATAAAATTAATTAGGAAATATAAAGAAAATTGACACTTTAGGAAGTAAATGTTTCAAATAAAGATTTGATGAGTGGGTTTTTTTGTTGTTGTTGTTGTTTCTAATTTTATCTGAATTTTAAAATATAAGGGAAAGAAAGCAGAAAAAAAAGTTGTTATTCATCCAGTTCTGGTTTTTAATATTCCTCATTCTCAATAGATTTAAATATCTTCACACTTAGAGGAAGGTGCAATAGTGGCAGGTTCTTGTGAAAGCAGCACTGGAAACAGAATATTCAGTTTCAGAGAAAACATGGAATATTGCTTGCTGAAATTATTTGTTAATTGAACATTATTGTTGATAATAGAGCAAATGGAATAAGGGACTAATGAGATCAGTAACTCACAACCAGCTTATTCCTCTTATGTAACAGCCATGGAAGAACACTGACAGCATTGACATTTCTGATTTCTGGGATCATGAATATATGATGAGGTGCTGTCTCACTGAGATGGCACTACAAAGAATGCTGTTAGAAACAATTAAACAAAGATTTCAAGAGAAGTTGTCTATGTTATGCTTCAATATTACAACTGCTTGTAAAGGTTAAGCTTAAAAGGATTATGTATAGGAGAATCCTGGCATCAAAAGAATCTGACAAGTCTAACGAAGATAAATGGAGATTCCTATCCTTGCCAGTGCTGAGCTTTTCTAAAAAGTTTTGATAGCTATAGAATTGGATAAAATTTGTAGAGTGGAGTTAATCAGTTAATTTGCCTCTCAGAAATTTCTGGATGCAATTTACTTTATCTTATTATGGCCAACTATGAAAAAGAACATAATGCAACCCAGTCAGTACAGTGAATGAACCGAAAACCCAGCACCTACACAATGAGGATTTTAAGGCATTGTGGACTAGTTGTGTTAGGTCTGATGAACAGGCGACCATTAGCAGTTTAACTTCATCTAAAAGGCCAAAAATTTACTTATTTAAGACTACTCTGCCATGCAAACTGAATTGTGGTATGTGGGGAATCTTCAGGACAATATCTTCAACAGCACATTCCTCACCTGCATAAAATCTGTAGAGACACACCCTATGAGAATCATTCAAGGAAGAATCAGAAGAATTCAATAGAAGAGAAGTTAGAATATTTTGTTACACTGTTTTTGAACATTTGGTGTCTTGTTCTTAATGTATAGTTTTTATTTGTTATTTAAACAGAAATCATAGAATCATAGAATCATAGAATCATAGAATCATAGAATCATAGAATCATAGAATCATGGAATCATGGAATCATAGAATCATAGAATAATTTGGGTTCGAAGGGACCTTAAAGATTATTTAGTTCCATCCACCCTGGCATGGGCAGGGACATCTTTCCCTATAGCAGGTTTTCAAATCCATCCCAATTCAGTACATTGAATACAAGCTTTCATGTAAGCCCCCTTTAGGTAGTGGTAGTTATTACCTTCCTTTTATTACTTCATTGCAGATAAATTCAAATGATAGTGCTCACAAAGCCACTTTTAATCACTTATCAGTAATCCTGGTTAACTGTGGAGGTCCCAGTTGTGTAGAAATTAGCAAATGTGACACAAGAAGGGCCAGAGGAGGATCTAAAGAACTGTGGGCCTGATAGCCTGACCTTGATGCCATGGAAGGTCATGGAGCAGATCATCTTGCGTGCCATCACGAGAATGTGCAGGACAACCAGATGATCAAATTCAGCCAACATGAATTTAAGAAGGTCTTACTTGACCACCTGATCCCTTTTCATGGCAAGGTGACTCATCTAGTGGATGAGGGAAGAGGGAAAGGCTGTGGATGTTGTCTACCTGGACATTAGTAAAGCCTTTAACATTTCTCACAGTATCCTTTGCAGAAATGGGCCACTCATGGCTTGAACTGGTGTACTGTTCCCTGGATAAAAAACTGGTTGAAAATCCAGGCCCAGAGATTGGTGGTGAATGGAGTTACATCCAATTGGAACGGTTCATGAGTGTTGTTTCACACGGCTCAGTGTTGTGGCCAGTCATGTTTATATCTTTATGATCTGTACAAAGGGATCTAGTGCACCCTCAGTCAGTTTGCATATGACACAATGTTGGGTGGGAGTGTTGAACAGCTAGAAGGTAGAAGGGCTCTGCAGAGGGATCTGTGCAGGCTGGATTGCTGGGCTGAGGCCAGTTGTGTGAGATTCAACAAGACTATGAACCAGGTCCTGCACTTTGGTCACAAAAATCCCAAGCAGCATTACAGGCTGGGGAAGAGTGTCTGGAAATCAGCTGGCCAGCATGTGCCCAGGTGGGCAAGGTGGCCAATGACATCCTGGACCAGAAATACTGTACCCAGCAGGACCAGGTCAGTCATTGTCCCTCTGCAGCCAGCACTGGCGAGACAGCACCTTGAATCCTGTGTTCAGTTTTGGGACAGTCTGTTCAAGAAGGACATTGAGATGTTGGAGATTTGTCCAGAGAAGAGCATGGGAGCTGGTAAAGGGTCTGGAGTACAATTTCTATGAATAGTCACTAAGAGAGCTGGAAGTGTTTAGACTGGAGAAAAGGATGTTCAGAAAGAACCTTATCGCTCTCACCAACTATGTGACAAGTGAATGGAGCAAGATGATGGCCATCTCTTCTGCCATGTGCCAAATGAGGGAATGAGAGAAAATGGCCTCAGGTTGTTGCAGAGAAGGTTTAGATTGGATATTAAAAGACAGTTTTTCATCAGAACAGTGCTAAAGCATTTTAACTTACTGCACATATAAATGGTGTAGTCAGCATCCCTAAATGTATTCAAACGACATGTAGATGTGGCATTTAGGTACATGGTTTAATGGTGGACTTGGCAATGATGAGGCTTGATGGTTGGGCCTGATGCTCTTAAGGATCCTTTATAATCTAAATGATTCTATGATTCCATATAAATTGACAAAATTCTGTGATATCCATCATCCTTGGTTTGGACCCATCCTCTGGTGTCTTTGATAGTCTGTCTTTGACAAACAATTTCTAATTACCTTCCAGCAATGAACTTATTTTAAACAAAAGAGACAATCAAAAATATTTGCTATGAGATCCTGCACAGAGGTTGTTTATTAAACACTGTTTCAAAGTGAACTTCATTATCATACTATTCTAATTTCACTATCCTTAATTGCCACATGATTACATGTTTAATTCATAAAATGTCAGTCATTGACAAAGAGCACAATTTGTCTGTGTTTTGAAAAATTAAAATACATCAAGACTCAACACAGACGACTGCATTAAAATATTTGGCTGCATATAAAATAATCCATGCAAGTGGTGGCACAAAAAAACCCCACCTATTATTAAATAGGGAAGCAGAGAATTTATCTTTGTTGTATTTATAGTTTTATTTGTTGATTAATGGTGACTTTTACAAGGAAGTTGTTTTGGAACCCTTAGAATGCTCCTGTCAAAAATGCATAGTACCCAGTTATCAATCATTACAGAGAACTGTAAAATTCTTTAAATTTCCTGCTCAGATTGCCTGAGAGTGAAAGACGTAAACTCTAATAATAGACTCTATGAGTTTAAATAGTTTAAATATGAGTTTAAATGGTAATAAATTCTATGAGTTTAGAGCCTCTTAGTATTTTTTCTTTTTTATAGTTTATTTATAAGCTGAAATATCTGTCACATAAATTATATTTTCTTTTTTATATTTCCTGTTATAGTCTCAGACTTAACCACCTAGCTTAAGTGTGTAAAAAAGTAGCTTTTAATTACCTTTCACTGTGTACTGTTTAAACCCAGTTCAAAATCTGAAATCGCAATCATAACTTTCCTTCCTCTTAATGTTAAAAGTCCAAATCCAGTTTTAAACTGCTGCATTCAGACCTCTAAAATACATCATCCAGTCGAAAGTGTATCCTCAGTCATGAGTTACTACAGGCTTTTCCTGCTGTGAATTTGTTCTGCTTCCCTGCCAAGTGCATTAACAAGACAACACCTAGTTCTCAACCTCATCAGTACTCACCTGACACCTCACAAATTGTCAGATGCCAGTTCAGGCACTGAAAACCAGACGTCTCTGTGGAGTTTTAACCTAAACTGAAAATTAGTAATAATGTGCCTACCTGTGGCTAATCAAATGACATGAAAAATTAATTTTTATTGAGTGCTAAAAAAGACTGGCTGAAAGGTTTCGCTAGTTCTTCATTCCCCAGCTAAGTTTGAACTTGTGAACTTTCTGATTTAGAGTATAGTTCCATGCACCTTGGCAGCAAGGTTAGAGACCTTTCCCTTTCTTTCTTCTCATGTCCACCTCTTTCCCCTTTCCTCCCTTTCTCTCTCTTTTTTTTTTTTTTGTCTTTCTTTTTCTCTCCTAGTTAATTAACTGAGTATCTGTAAGTTCCCATGAATATTTGTGCTGCCACTAGTGCCAGAAGAAGGTGTAACGTGGCATGAAATTGCAGTCAAGCAGGAAGAGCTTGGAGAAAGCAGGAATTTCTGAAATGGGGTGCTAGAGGAAAAGCATCCAGGAAAAATTTTGTCCAGGAATTTGAGACATGTTTACAGTGACATTTTATTTGGGATTTAACCTGGTATACCACAATACAGAACATAAGTCGCAGGCTACCAGATCAAGGTTCAAAGCCCTTCAGAATCCTAACAGATGAAAGCCCTTTGGGAAATAAGCTATAAAAGCCACGGAAACTGCAAAAAATCTATGTGCCATTGTAGCCCTTTAAATTATTAACAGGAATATATTTCTCTTTGCAGTAAGAAGAATTATTGCACAGTCCAAATGTTCACCATGTTCAAATATAAGACCAATAACCAGAAAATACCAATTGCTAACATGGGAAATCGTGTTCAAGTACACATTATATATCTTGGGTTTGTGTGCAAAAATATGTTATTTTCCACTAGGCTCTATGTCTCTACTGGGATAATTGAAAATGTTACAGCTCAGAAAAAGAGACATCTTCAGTGTCTCAATTTCTGATTAGTCATAAGAGATATGACTAAGATGAAGTGCCTATGCAAGTTATGTACCTAAATGCTCATGGAAACCTGACTACTGAAAATCTTGTAGCTGCAGCTGCTGCTGGGACTCAGGTGAAATGTCTGTTCTGACCAGATTCCACCAGCATGTGTTCCACTCACTTTTGTGAGCCCCAGGGAAGTGCACAGGCTGACTTGTCAAGATTGCACCAGGAAATTTTCCAGGACTTGTATTTACCATATTATTTTGTAATTCTCTATGTACAGAGGGTGACTATGATCTTCTAAAAGTGCTCAGAAACCTAGAAGAAACACCATCATTTTCCCAGTGATGGCCATTATTTGGTAAAGTGCTCAGTGCAGATTTTAGCGGTGATTGAATAGGTTAAAATTTCATCAGTAGACTTGGAACAGTCATATACTCTTGTAAAAGAAAGTTTGGAATTGGTAATAGAATAATTTATAAAGAAGGAAAGTTTAAAACCAGCAGTTGCTGTATTTCAAGTTACACAAATATGAATTTTATATTGGTGATAGACATGATCAGCCAAGATTTCTTTGAGATGGTCATTAAGCTTTTTAAAACTTTGTCTTTCTAATTCTTTCTTTCCATATGTTCTACCAAATATATTTGGATAGGTTTTCTCTTTTGAGTAAGGTAAGTTGTGTGCTAAAAGATAAGGTAATGAGTGATGGAAATAGAACGGGTGATTCTGGGGTAAAACAGATTGTACTCATTTTTTTTGAAAGATCTCAATATTCAGACAGTTTTATACTGTGGTGAGATATTATTAAAGAGGAGAAAAAGACATTTTGTTGATACCTTTTATCATCTTGTAGCTTCATAAGTCAGCTGTATTTGATTTGCTAACCAAAACCTTAATACTTCAAAGGATCAGGAGCTCTGTGCTGAAAATGACAATTGGCTTTTGTATTTAATTTCTGAAGCACAAAGAGGATTTGAGAATATTCTTTCACCAAGAAAAATGGCCACAAAGAATTTCACAATTAGGAAAATTAATATCAAATAAGCATTCCTCAGTCTGTATTTACTAACACTTAGTAGATTCAGCAATGCCCTAGTAAACTTTTTAAATATAAAATTAATGCTTATGAAAACTTTTCGTTGCACAGAAGTTTTAAAAATAAATATATTTTCTTTATTTTTTGGTATCCTAGCCTTTTCAGTTTCTTTTATGTTGTCTAATGTTGCTGATTGAACATTTTTCAGGAAGTTGCTAAGAGTTCAGGAGTTGCTAAGGAAGATTAGTTCAGAATTGCTCATGTTATCAGGGCCAAGCACAGCTGTATATACTCCAGTTAGCACCTCATTTGCAATGGAGACAGTTTCCTGCAAGCCATGGTTAGTTAGTCTCATTTTATTTTTTGGTTAGGCTGTAAATTCACAAAACAAAGTCAGGTTTGTGAACATCTAGAGTAAAATAATAGGTTATACATAATTAATGAAGGATTCATGTGAGTGTTTGTTCTCTTACACTATTTTTCAATTATTTCTCATTCTAACCCTGTTTAAGAGTACCATATAGATGTAATGAAATAAGATGGGAATATATTATGTACACATGAAAATTGAAAGAAGCTTTTAATCAGCCAGCTAGTGCTGGAATGAATTATATTTATAATCTCCACCAAAATGAGAAAGCAGCAACCTTATCAGAAGATTTTGATAATTTTTTTATTAAAAACGCTTATTCTTCAATGCAGAGTTGTAAATGTTGCTAATCATGGTTATCAAATTCCCTATATGTGTGTACATTCAGAGACTGAGTGATTAGGTAGGAAAATATGTTTTCAATAAATGTCTTAGAATTTCTATATAGGATATGTAATATAATCTTATTACAAATCATCATCCTTTTCACCCCTAATTTGATCTCTGCAATTACTTTATTGGGTGAGTTCATTGTAATGTTTTAGAAAGGCTTCTGTAGTTTTGAGACATGCAAATGTTCAAATGAGTCAGTGAAACTGAGTTGGATGTAGATATTCGTGATCAGCATCATTGATCAAAGAGAACTTTTTTATATTACAGTTATAGGATTTCCACACACATGCTTTATATCATAGAGAAGTAAGGTCTGCAAAGGATGCCTGTGGTTATTTGTCAGGCTCTCAGCTGCACATAACTTTTAGGAATGAAAAGTGTTCATAATAGCATTCCTGTGTTAGCCCTATCCATCAGGTACTCTTTTTATAGTGGGAAGGTAAGTCATTAATTTCAGCTTGTGATTACAATCAGCTATAAATTATTAATAATCATGGTGAAAAAGGAGAATAAAATTTTAATTTGCAGGGTAGCTGGAGGAAAGCACATTACTCCAACACTCCCCATTTTTCTCCTGGCTCTCAAAGCATTTTCAAGCTTCCTTAAAGATCATGTCTTCTCTACACAAGGATGATGCATGATGCAGGGCAATCCAGTGATGCATCCCACACCAGTCACAGACACCCACAGATATACTCTTCCCAGACCTGCAGCCACTTGGACACTTGCCTTCCATGATGCTTGTCCCACTCAGCAGCTGGTCTGGGTGTGTGTCACCCATGCCTCGGTTGCTGGCACTGCAGAGAGACACTCACACGTGGCCCCTATGACCCATGACTGCAGTACCCAGACACACACATACAAACACATTCACAAAATAATAATCTTCTCACTGAGGGTATGACCTCCACCCCACAGAGCTGATGACTCTCTTTTGACAGGCCTGGGAGCTGTTGAGGCAAAATGTTATTTCTCTGACTGGGTAACTGGGGTTTTCCCCACGTGCTGTTTTGCTGTTTTGGAATTCTTAACATGTGCAGTGCAAGACTTTTATCACATAATCTAACAGTATTTTCAGGGTCAAACAAACACGTAACACCATGCTACAGGGAGCAGCATTTCAGGATTTTTTTTTTTATCTCTGTGCCTTTTCAACTTTGAAAATGCAGGAAAAGATTGTCTACCCTAAATTGAAGTTCAGCTGAAACACGAATTTAAAGAACTAGTCAAGCAGACAAAATAGCTCCTTTGTATACATACATTTTAAGAAACATTTTTGCTTTTCATTTGGTATGTATGCTTTTTGTGGTCCACATTAGCATTCACTAAAGCTTTCCAGCTAAGCTGAGAGAGCATTGATTTAAACCAAACTTTTTTGATGCTGCACAAGCCCGACTGAGTTTAAGGAGTGTTTGGACAATAATCTCAGCCACAAGGTTTTGACTCTTGGGGTCTCCTGTGCAGGGCAGAGAGTTGGATTCAATGATTCTTGCGAGTCCTTTCCAACTCAGCACATTCTGATTCTGTTAAAATCTTGGCCAAATGATGTCTTTTGGCTCCCAGTACAAGCTGTGTCCTAGGGCTCAGCAGTGCTGCAACAATAGTCTTAACCCCAGGTCTCCCATCATGTTATGTTTGCAGATCTTCCCATTAACATAATAATTTTTTTCCCTGAAAGCATACACTGTAAAATTACTTTTAGAAGTAGTTGTGATTGAAGAACTTGGCCTTTCCTTTTAGATGACTAATTTTAACAATATGTGAGCAATAGGATATATATTTCCTGCTAGAAGCTTAGCTTGGCTAGTAACATATAAAATCATTAATTCATCTAGGGTGCAAATAAAAATACCCCCTTATGTGCACCAAACAGCAGCTTTAAATGAGAATGTATTTTTTTTTCTTTTTTCTTTTTTTTTTTTTTTTTTTTTTAAAAAAAAGTGAATATTTGGAAAAAAATAATTCACNGAATATCTGGAGAAGAATAATTGCACTTATTAGAGAACGGGTACTGCAAAATCATGACCATCGTCTCAAATACAAACCACCAGAAATAATTTACGATGAATGGACCAGAAGAAAACATTGTTTAAATGTGTATGGTTTTATTTAGGTTTCAGAATTCTGCAATAACCTTGTCCTGTTCCTTTCCTAACCTAATTTCCATCTCTACCTGCTGTCTTTGTGCATCTGCCTTTCAATTAAATCTCACACCTGCAGTGGCTTCAGTTTACTGACCATAGCAAGTAACCCTTTCCAATTTAGCTGAGTTCATCGAGTGCTTGTGTGACTTAGAAGTAAAAAGAAAAAAAAGGAAAAAAAGGAAAATGAAATGGGGGTTTCTTTTATTTACTTCCATATATTCCTGGTAAACAATATACTTTGTTGACAGAACAATTTCTCAAATACCTTTACTGTTTAACAATTCCATAGCAGGATAAAACACATTATTTTGTGCAATGACACATCTTAAAACCATAACTGTCATTTTTTTCCCCATTAAACAGACGTAAAGTGAGCATACATATCTACAGATTGAGATTGAGGGATTATTCTTTTGATAACTAGATGCTAAACTTTGCTATTTTTTACTGAGGGCATAGAAAAAGCCTCAAAGATTTAATAAAAAAAAAGTGGGAAGGGATATCTTTTTTTTTTCAGACACAGTTTTTTGAGGGATTTAAAAGAGAGTCTGACAGAGTGCAGCCACAAAATCTTTGTATTCTATTGGAGATGTGTAACTAGTTGAAAAAACAGGTTTAAAGTATTTAGGATCCCTTCAAATTTGAGCCATATAGTTTGGATTTTAGCCCCATTGTAGGCAGTCTAGGCTGTGTTTACACAAAAGAAACACCATAATGCATAAAATATGGAGGTTATTGAAGAGAATTGATATCAGTATAATTCTGGAGTCATGTTGTTTTTCTTCAAAATCTGAAAAATGTCTGTTACAAGATGTGAGAATAAGACTTTGCCCACTGTTGTTGTGAGAAGTTCCCCACTGTGAAGTAGAATAACTTGACAGTTAGCTGCTGCCCTTTTTCCAAGGGGCCTGCTGTGATTTAGCATGGCTGTCCCAGCCTAATTGGTCAAATGCCAAATATAAAGTGCTATATAAATGTAAAATATTATTGCAGTATACTCCACTTAATTGGAGTAAGTTTTTTATTGAATTCCTCACTAGTAACTAATTTAATGTAGTGATAGTGGACTGTAATGACTTCTTTTCAATTGGATGATATTAGCATATATTCTGCAGAACAGCTACATGTACATATGTAGCTGATGCCAAGTTGTTAAATAGTACTTTGACAAAACATGAACTTTAAGGAGATAGGGTGGAATCCTGTACCCTTTAAACAAGTGATGAATCATGCTGTGATGACCAGTATTGTATTCATAATTTCTGACCATATTTTTCCTCAAATTAAGATGGAAAGATCTTTTATAGGGCTTACGGGATTCTGTTTTCTGGAAAAGCCCAACTAAAGATCATGAATATTTACATACTTGCAATTTCAGGTTTGCTCATTGGTACTGATGAAGAAGTTAGGTGTTTTTTCCTGATTGAAATTCATCAGGCACCCTACGTTCACTCACTGTGAACCTTAACAATGCCTTTTCAGGTAGAACTTCAAATCTGTAGGGGGGGACCTGCAATCAGAAGTGCTGAGCTGCTGAGCATTAATATGCTGTTCAGAAAGAAGATGAGTCACAGCTGAGTTTCTCAGTGTGCTAGTTGGATGACAAAGCTGGTTTAAAAAGCTCTTGCCACATGCTGCATTTCATTGTTCACTCAGTTATGCCAGTATAATTGTGCATGGATACCATTGTAAGCAAGGTTACTGAAATTATTGAAGTTAAATCTGCAAAAGGAATAGCTTGTAATAAGGAGTAAGCCAGTTACCATCCCTAGAGTCTCATAAGTGTTGTATTGACACAGCTGGTCTGATGATGAATCCCAGTTCAGGCATGTGCACTTTTAGAAGGCTTTGTTGTCAAAATCAGTACACTGAAGTACTAACAAGTAAACTGCTTCTGAGCAATCCTTGATGCTAGTTATCAGTTTATGGATGAGATGAGAATGAATTATTAAATGGAGACACATAGAATTGCTATGGTGACTATTGATTGGTTCTGCCTTTTAGGAAAGGCAAAAAAAGCAACCCACACTGCTGTAATTTGAACTCTGGATTCAGCTGAGAAGAGGAGCTTAGAGCAGGACTAGCTGAAGGTTTCTTCTACAGTTGCATCTAAGACAGAATTAACAGTATTTATTTTCCACTGAAAACAAAATTTTCCTGGCTCACCAAAGTCTCTGGTAGGAAGGAAGAAGTACCTTTGGGGTTGTTAACTACCATGCGTTTTATGAGACTTCCTTGAATGGTTGCATGCAAATCAGAAGTCAAACTTTAGGCTTAAACCCAGTCTGAGCAAAGAATAAGCTGAACCCCAGATTCCAGTTCCAGTGTCCAAACAAACTGCAAGTAGGTGTTGTAAGCATCTTCCACATCTCANTGCTGTGTGAGACTTCCTTGAATAGTTGCATGACTGCCAAATCAGAAGTCTAGAAGAGTCAAACTTTAGGCTTAAACCCAGTCTGAGCAAAGAATAAGCTGAACCCCAGATTCCAGTTCCAGTGTCCAAACAAACTGCAAGTAGGTGTTGTAAGCATCTTCCACATCTCATCTTTCCCCCAGTTTCTGTCAGCTTTTGACATTCATCTGCTCTGGACATGTGCCCTTTTCAGGGCGAGGACCACCCTGAAAAAGTTATCAGAATGGAGCTCTTAAAAAATAGTCTGATNCAGGACCACCCCTTTGTGTGGAAAAATGAGCGCATTGTGGCTATTGCTGTGAGCAATGGAGAGTAGGGTGTATTGCAAAAATCACTGCTCCTTAATGGCTCCCTTTGATGGTTTCTAACTGGGAAAGGGCAGAAGAAAGTGCTGGAGACAGGTTTATCTGAAAAGATGGTCACATATTTGGCAGCTAAATGAAAAAGTTATCAGAACGGAGCTCTTAAAAAATAGTCTGATCCATACACAGATAGTATTTATTTGGTTCTCTTTCTATTTTGTTGGTTTGCATGGAAATGTGTAATGGCATAAGGTTTCCTCTAACATAGTAAATCATACATTATAAAGAAGATTTTCTTATTTAAATGTAAATTCTACTTACAATTACATGAGCTTCTTTAGGCATGTTCTGGTTTCCTTTGATGACTAGAATTCATAATACAGATAAAGATAACTAAGAAAAATCCTCATGTCAACAGTTTTGGAGTACTGAGTATTTAGGTTTATTTCCACTATGAAATGTTTCTGCAGCTAAAATGAAATTTAAATACTGAAAGGTTTGATAATAATACATTTATAGAGGAATATGGTCTTATAAGAAATGTAAAATGGAATTATATTCATCACTCTGGGGGCAGTTTTATTTTTATTGTATTAAAAATAAATTTTATTGCATTGTATTATTTTTATGTTTTACCACCACATTATTTCTCTGGCATACTGAACCTGCTCAGCACACAGAAAAGCCATAGACTACTCTTGTTATTAAGTTTCAATTTTTTTGATCAGGAAGCAAACACTTCCTGGTTAGGAAGTTATTTGATTCCAAATTCTATATAAAAATCATAAGCTCACACTTTCATGTACAATACAGTTGAATTCGAATATTATCTATCTGGTGCTGTTCTATACCTTCTTTATTTAAGCAATTATTAATGCCTCTCAAGGTCTTAAAGTAGTCTAGGTATTTGTGCATACAGATTTTTAAGACACATATAAACTTAAATATCTCTTTAAAGTATTGCAGAATAAGTTGAATTTTGTGGGACCTTGAACAATGACAAATCTGTGGATTTTATTTTAATATCATCTCCATCCTACCCAGACTGAGATTTTGTTTTCCGTTACTTGTCTGTTTTACTGGAGATTAATTATATTTTGAGAGCATTAATAATTTTTTTCAGTGTAAAGGACATGATTAGCCTTTTTGTCAGTATTTCAAATTATTCTCTTTGTAAAATTAATGAATTTCTACATGTCTGTCTCTGCATTTTTTTCTGATTTTGTTTTTCCATTCCATTCTTTGTTGTCTTTTTTACTTCTTTTTCTCTTGGGTAATTTTACCAGTCTCCATGTAAATGGAGGTGATCCCTAGGGAGACATCAGTAATGTGATTCTTTCTGTCCTTCAGGCTTTTGTACCAACACTTGGGAAATAAAACAAGATGGAGCTTCTAATCATTTCAAACTGAGGGCTAAGAATTGAGGAAATAATTATTGTCTCTCTGCTTATTGGCAGAATATGTTTTCCTGAAACTTTCTTTATCCTTGATTTTAGAAAGGATCAGAAGTGTATGAATTTGTATCTTTGTGTCCCCATACAAAAATTGAATAAAAAAGATGCATTAGTCAAGTGAATGAAGTAAAAGAGTCAGAAGCAGAAGCCAGACTAATTGTAATGATGAATAAAGTACTTTCTTTTTTTCTTTTAAACACAAAGAATAAATTAAAAGACACCATATTAAAGGAAAAATCTCACTTATTCTTTTTCTTATTCAAGTCTGGAGACTTTAATTCTGGAGGTATATTGTAATTTGATGTATTTTATCAGGTTCAGGATTAATTGGATGGAATTGAAGGACATTTTTTATAGGCAATCAACTGGCCAATGACAGTGGTGAATGGCTGAGGAAAGCAACTGCAATGGTATTTTGTGTGGAGTGGAGCTGTCACTGGTTTGGGTCATCTAATGGATTTAAGCGTCTCAGTGTAGATGAAAGTCAATGATAATTTGCAAATCATGAAGGTGTTTGTTGCTGAAACTTGCATTTATTTGCACTGTGATGCTAAAAATGCAAAACTAAATAAGCTAAAAGAAACCATAAAAGTTTAAATTTATATTTCCTGGAATCTACAGCTGTTTTTTAGTTTTATGCTAGCGAACATAAATTTAAAGGCTGAAGACTTGATTCTTAAGTATTTAACTTCATTCTTAAGTATTTAAAGGTTTTTGAGTGTCTGTGTTTTGGGCTGAGGTGCTCTCATCCATCTTGGATATTCAGTAAGAAATATTTGTCTTATTGCTCAGGTTATAAATTCACAGGAAAAGCAGAGTGGAATCTCTTCCCCTAAATTTTCTGTTTTCTATATCATTATTTGTGGGACTTAGTACCCCTAAATTTTTGGTATAGGAGATGTGTCCAGGACACTACTTGTGCCACTATAATTCAGTTGAAATTTTTTGAGTGTTCCTGTGGGCCACCATTTGAAATGTGATTTTTTCTTCAGGTGTTTTATCTCTGTAATGGCTGGAAACTAGAATTTAATGGGACTCTCTCACTTTGAGGAAAAAAGAAAAAAAGGTTTTGTTATCAATTCCAATGTTCATCTTTCATTTCTACTCTTTTCTGATCAGATTTTTCTTTTAATAAATTTTCTACCTTTGATACCATGTTAGGCCATCTTGTTATATTAAGGACTGTGGAAGGGGTCCTTTCCTTTTTTAAAAAAGGAACCACTGAAATAAGTAACAACAGACATGGAATCTGCCATCCTTAAATACTTAAAACACCCCTTAGAATAATTTCCCCATACACCACTCTTATCATATAAATGTTCTCAGTACTATAATACTTCTTTTTCTGTTAGTTTTGTTGACTAATACTTTACTATATAGGAATTGTATGTACAACACATCGGAACATAAAATGTTTGGTATAAAAAATAGGATAATATTGATGCATTACAACTGCCTAAATACAACTGTTCTGCTGAATTTGGTCATCAGTTAGAAAAGGCTGCAAATTTTTGTTGGACATTTTGACAATTTTGTCTTCTTCAAATTGTAAGAGGATAAGGTATATATTATTATGCGTGTGGAACCTGTTTTTTCTTTAGTCAATATTGCGAAGAGAATGGACATACTGGACCACAGAGGATATCTTAGAAAATTTGTCAACATTATGCCTCATACAAATCCATTGATTTCACTTAGAATTAATCTCACCTGTCCAGTTCACATCACTGTGATTAAATGGTAAAGAAAAAGAGCAAAAAAACCACCCCTCATCAAAGACCCGATCCTGCACATTCATTATGCAAATTGTAGCTTGTAAATTTACCTGGAGTATCCTGGTTTCCATGAGAGCATATAGCACAATCGCTCACATATACAGAGCCACTTATGGGAGCAAAAGCCACAGTACAGTAGTTTGTTCTGTGAATAATGACAGAAACCCTAAGTTAAATGTGGTGACCTATTTTTCTGATAGAATATTTGTGGGCAAATATGAACCCCACGGAAACTGCAATGATGAGTAATTTCTGTCTGAGAGCTACTTAAGCCTAAGTGTGTTTGGCTAGCTTCCTATGTAAAACACTACTTTTTTTTAATATTTCAGTATCAAGGCCAAGAACAAGTGGTTGCATCAAACATATTTTCTATTAAAGAGATTTCAGTCTTCCTCTAAAGTGGCAAGTCACTTTTTGTACCCTTTAACAAGTTTGTTTCAGTGTCAGATTGGTCTCTCTATTTTAATTAAATTTTAGAATTCACATATTTAATTTCAGCTTCCTCTCCTTTCAGCTAAACCATTGCCTGCTAGATCCATATTCAAAGAATTTCCATTATTTTGAAAGAGAATATTAGTGTAATGCAACTAATAAGTAATAGAGAGTAGGAGTGTAGTTATAATAATATATCAGATTGTGGTTGCCAGAGGAATCACACAAATGACAACATAGATTTCAGCTTGTTGTCACAAAACTGAAAAATGACCAATACTAGAATTTTGCATTCTCATTGTTCTAAGATGTAAAGAACTTCTGTCAGTAATGATGTAGTGCACTGCTGTTTTCTGTTAAGGACATTATTAATCTGATTAGCAATCTTTCCATGAAATAGCAAGGAAGCATTAAAAACTGATTCTTCGCCTTTTATTTTTTTGATACAGACATTTGGTGTGGATCCAAGTAAAAAAGTGTGTTTCATCTTCTAAATATGTGTAACATGATGACTTTTAGAGAAAAACACTATACTCAACAACTGATTATTTCTTTACTCACATATAAAACATATATTGTATATACAGAATATCCACTTTCTTGCTTTTGGATTGATTATATTTGTATTTATGTGAAAACTAGATATTTTTCAAGTTAAACTATCATTTCTTTCCTGTGAAAGAGCTGGCACCAGCACTATTATTATTTTTGTTGTTGTTGTTCTCTTGTTATATCTTGCTAGACTCCCATAAATTACCTGGAAACATCAGAACCTTTGTCCTGCTGTTTTTAGAAACAAATTAATTTGCATGGCAGGCTATCACAGTCTCCAAATGGTGTATATGATGGAAGTACAAATATCCCACTTACACCAACATGATGTATTCCAGCCTTAAAACTTTCAATTGTCACTCTGCTTACTGGCAGAATATGTTTTCCTGAAACTTTCTTTATCCTTGATTTTAGAAAGGATCAGAAGTGTATGATATGACAATTTTCAATTGTCAAACTTCAATTCAATGGCTAAATATGTATTGTTTGGGGTGGTGGTGGTGGTGTTTTGTTTTATTTTGTTTTCCTTTAGTTTTTTTGGTTGGTTTTGGGGGGTTTCTGTTAACCAGTTTAGGTTTGTGCTTTTTTTGGAGCTTTTTTTTATTTTAATGAGCTCTTAAGGGAGTCGATGGTGGGGGTCTAATGTAATCAATCTATTGAGATTCAGAAAAGTTCAAGGACCACACACATATAGGTCTACTGAGAGTACATTTAGTGTATGACATATAAGTTAATGTCTCACTGACTAATATTATATTTATAGAACTACTGAGACCAGAGGTCTTATCATTAATGAAAGTCTTCTGAAGCTGGGTTCTGCTTTTCTTGAAAGCACATGAAAAAACTGAGGTGTTGGAATTAAACGAACCATTATTAAGGTAACCATCATCTTTCATAGGCACTCTTGTCTTTTTGCTAACCTGGAAATGAAACTCAGAAAAATTTTAGTAAGGAGGTAATATAAAAGGGGATCTTTATTTGAAGGCCTTCAGCCACAGTTGTGGAAAGATGTCCATAAAAGCCCACTCTCTCCAGAGATGAGTACATATTTATAGGTTTTAAGAAATTAACATAATTGATTAAAAGCACCAATTAGGAGGACAAGTGGTGATGCAATTCGCCCCCAAGTCAAGCCCCTTCTCTGGAGTCCCCCCATTGGCACTGGCTGTACTTTCTCCATGAAAATTTTTCTATAGGAGTTCCCATTCTTGGCTCCCACTAACAACCAAGATAGGATAGGGGCCTTGTACCCCCCGGGGCTTGGAGCTTGGAATTTGTTTTGTCTTTCTGCTTAAGGAAAGCCATGGAAAAGTACTGGGAAAATGAGTCACTAATGCAACAGACTACAAAGTTACAAATGTATACCTGCGAAGAATACAGAGAACATATAAAAGAAAAAAGGCAAAACCCAAAATGGCATCACACTATAACCATGTTTATGCTTTTCCTTTTCACCACAGTCTAGGCGCAATTATTAATTGATTTAATTAATCAAATATAGTGATTAATTAACTCAAGAATGACTTAAAACTTTGTTCTCTTCTTATATTTATTTGGACCACTTGTTTTGGTCATTGACTAAGCAAGGGATGTCTGATTTCTGTCTTAGGCTCTATCCCACCACCCCC
>VYXD01005127.1:976603-1004546 GCA_013397195.1 Hylia prasina
ATTTAAGCCTTAGAGCACCTGAACTTTCAGCAAAAGAACTTTCAACAGATTATCCTGCACAGACTTAAAAAGTAGCCCCTTTATGAAGACACAGTCACTGGAGAAGGTGGTCTCTCTATGTCCTTCATGGGATAGTTGATTAGCAGAGCAAGTAAAACATGGAGCAGTTCCTGATTCAATCCCTTTTCCCTCAGACTGCAAATTAACTCCATGAAGCCCTGAAAGTACCTTAACCCACCAATCACTTGGGTGTTTTGTGAGGTGGAGATTACCAGTATTCCTCTTTAAATGACTCACGTAGGATGGCACACTTGGATACTCATTGCAGTTTTGTGAGGCGTGAAGAGTAGGGGTGAAACCACGAGTGCTCTGTGATGGTGTGCTGTGTTGCTGGTGCCCAGGTACTGGCAGGCAGCACCACACAGAGGGGCAGACTCTGTGAGGGCTGCCCTGTGCTGCACCCAGCCAGCTCCAACTGGGACCTCACTGGCTTCTCCAGAAAAATATATTTAAGTAAGAACAAAATGCAGAGCAAGCAATGAGGAGTAAGGAAAAGAGTGAAAAATAATAGTGCGAGCACCAAGGCCAGAAAAAAACCAAGGGAAGGAGTTTCCCCAGGCAGCAGAACAGAAGTTGCCCAGCAGCCCACAGAGATGGCATAGTGGAGCAGATATATACACTTCAGCCTCTAGTGAACCCTGTGCTGGAACAAGTGGATATTTCTTGCAGGGACTGAGACCCATGGAGAGTCCATGCTGGTCTTGGTTTGTCCTAAAGGATTGCAGCCCATACTAGAGCAGGGGAAGGAGCATCAGAGAACTGTAATGGACAGATGCCATTTCCCATCTCCCTCCAAATAGAGTTGATGGAGTCAGAAATGAAGAAATGAAGAAATGAAGTTGAACCTGGAAAGGAGGGAGACAGGGATTGAAGCTGTTTTAAGGTTTGATTCTCACCACTGAAATACTTTTATAATTGGCAATAAATCAAATTAATTTTTCCCCAAAAAAGGCTGATTTGCTCATGTTGGTAGTCAATAGTAAATTATTTTCTTGTCTTTATCTCAAACTATGACCTTTTCCATCTTAATTGCTCCCCTTTCATTTTGAGAAGATGGAGAGAGAGAGAGCAGGTAGGTGAAATTTTGGCAACCAGCCCAGGTAAACCCATCACAGAATATTATGTAATTTCTGTTAAAAGGTTTCATTTACATCTCTACAGAACACTTATACAAAGTTGTTTGCTTTATAGAAATGTTAGAGCCAATACATTTTGGTTTTCTTTTTGGAATGTATTTATTTATTTACTTTTTTGCATTTCTCTTTGCTAAATGGGACAGGCATAACTGCTTAAAAAATCTGGGGAGATAGATATGCTTACTTTTTCTGTGCTGTTAAAAACTTTTGTGAAATATGAGTTACTCTGGGCCTTACTAGGCTATGTTCTGCTACAGAGTTCATTCACTTGTTTTTTATGAAAGTCTCCTGAATGTAAATTATTTCAGACAGATTATTAAAGGTTGAGTGAACTGGATTTTTCCAGCGAAAATTTGGCTTGATCTCCAGTGCTTATATAATTAGCTTAATCCCAAACTTGTCATAGACTTGACATGTTTACCCATATTAAATTCATTTATATGGGTAGCACTCACACACCACTACTGAGTCAGCAGACAGTAACTGACTGCTGAGAGGCACAGAGGATGAATGGCCTGAACAGCTTTTTGAACTCCTTCTCTGCTGTTTCCTGGTTCTTTGAGCACTCGGAGTCCATTTCATGGCAAAATTAAACATTAGTTCAAACTGCCACTGTAGGTAGCTTGACACAACATGCTTTACTTAGCTTTGAAACAGTCACTTAAAGCTAAAAGGAATCTTACTGCTTCTCAGCTGCTAGCTGGTGCTGGATAATTGAGACAGTTTCTAATTGTGTGAGAACATTTCCTTGATTCTATAACAACATAAATGACCCCTTTCTTGTTCTAGCCCAAGCTGCTTTAGAGCAGGAGTACCCCTGCGATCAGATACCCATTCCCACCGTGATTCCATGGGCCACCAGCAGCTGCTGCTTTTTAGAATTGTCCAGCATGGGACGGTAGGTTTGTGCGGGGATAGTGCTGTGCATTCCCTCCTCACCTTTGTGGCACAAGCCAGGAATGGAAAAAGTTATAGAAGGATGACATACACACTGATCTTGGTTTTTACCCTGGAGCTGCTCAGAGCAGCACCACTAACACTGCCTGTTTCCGATGGATCCCTGCTTAAGAGATAGTTACTAACAGCTGAGAAATGAAAAACTTCTTATGAAGCCACAGATTATATTTACATTTGCCTGTCTCTTCGTGGTTAGGTTCAGCTGATTTTCTCTGGAGAGAAGGGAAAGGTGAAAATCATTGTCACATAATAATCTCCTTTGAAGCATTGAGAGGCATGTACTATGTTTGTTAAAGTAACAAAAAATGAGCACAGGACAGGGGTTTCAAAATGTGGTGTTTATTCTAGAAAATAATTAAATCTATCATCACAAACATACAGATAAAATGCTGGTTGTGTTTGGATAGTGGATGACAGGAGCACTGACTACATCTTTTTGTGTACATCTTGAGGCATATAATCAACTCACAGTCAACCCCGATGGATCTGCTGGTCCATCTGAATTGCTACAAATCTATGAGGCCTGATGGGATTCATCCAAGAATCCTCAAAGCTGATTTCATCATAAAACCTCTCTTGATTTTTGAATGATCTTAGAAATCCAGAAAGGTCCCAGATGATTGGAAACTGACAAATGTGCTAAGTTTCAAGAGCAGCAAGAATGAGGACCCTGGACGCTCCAGGTCTATCAGCCTCCCTTCAGTACCTGGTAAAGTTATGGAGATTATTCTGGGAGGTATTGACATACACCTGAAAGAGAACACAGTCATTAGCCACAACCAGCACAGCTTCATGAAAGTGCTGCTTATCAAACTTTATTTTCTTTTATGACAAGGAAACCCACCTGGTTGATCAAAGGGAGCCAGCTGATATTTTTGGATTTCAGTAAAGCTTTCAATGCTATCTCCTAGAATCCTTCTGGATAAAATATCCAGCTCACAGCTGGATAAACACATCATGTGGTGGGTGAGCAACCAGCTCATGGGTCAGGCACAAAAGGTTACAGGGAATGGGGTGACATCAGACTGGTGACCTGTCACCAGTGGGTTCCACAGGGCTCCATCTTAGGCCCTGTGCTCTTTGACATCTCCATGAATTACATGGATGCAGGACTGGAAGGGACACTGAGCAAGTCTGCAGATACAAAACTGGGAGGAGCTGTTCACTCCCTTGAAGGCAGGGAGGTCCTGCAGTGAGACCTTGACAAATCAGAGGGCAGGGCAATCACCAGCCATATGAAGTTCAACAAGGGAAAAGTGCTGGATTCTACACCTGGGATGGGACAAACCCTGGATGTACAGAGTGGGGAATGAGACCCTGGAAAGCAGTGCAGGGGAGAGGGACCTGGGGGTCCTGGTTGATGGAAAGCTGAATGAGAGTCAGCAGTGCCCTGGCAGCCAGGAGGGCCAACCCTGTCCTGGATGCATCAGACACAGCATTGCCAGCCAGGCAAGGGAGGGGATTGTCCTGCTCTGCTCTGCACTGGGGCAGCCTCAGCTTGAGTCCTGTGGGCAGTTCTGAGCACTACAATATAAGAAAGATATTAACCAATTAGAGACTTTCGAAATGAGGGCAATGAGGTCACTTGGTCTGTTCAGGCTGGAGGAGAGGAGACTGAGAAGAGATCTCATTGCACTCTGACCTTCCTTGTGAGGGGAAGAAAAGGGGCAGACACAGATCTCTTCTCTCTGGTGACCAGGGACAGGACATGATGGAAAAGCCTGAGGCTGTGTCATGTGAGGTTTAGTTTGGATATTAGAAAAAGATTCTTCACCTGGAGGGTGTTTGGACACTGGAACAGGGTCCCCAGGAAAGTGGTCACATCACCATGTCTGCCAGGGCTGAATGGGGCATTTGGACAATACTCTCAGGCATGCAGTGTGACTCAGGAATGGTGCTGCGCAGGGCCAAGGGTGGGGCTTGGTGATTGCTTTAGGTCCATTTCAATTCCGCTTGTTCTGTGATTCTGTGATATTTTATTACACTTGCTGCTCTATTTGACAAAACACTGCTCTTAGTCTTCCTCTGATAGCAGGCTATGGGAATACTGCCTATGTGGTTTGTTTGGGAAGTTTTTATGATGCATTCCCTAACTAGCACTTATTATTTTTCTTGCAGCTCAGAATGTGTGCCCTTACTGAGCTAGAAAGTTAATTCTCTGCTGTCCCTTGGAGAGAAGTTTGATTGTCAGATTAGATGAAGTGAACATTGAACAAAATGAATGGGTATGCAGTAAGAAAAATGAGACCAGTGAATACTGGATTGCTGCCAATGTCTCAGAAGTAAAGGTGCTAGGTAAAAAGTAAGGTTTGCCCTTTTGTTTTTATATCAGGAAGATGTTGATGTCCCGTTTCTGACCTTAAACAGCAAGTAAAGGACTTTGATTTTAGCGATACTCACCATATTCTTCTTGGATTTTTCATTGGGAATTCTGGTTCTTATCACCAGAGTTGTAATATTTGATAAGTTTACTGATATGTTTTTGATAACATATTGTGGTAAGTTGACCCTGGCTGGAAGCCCAGGGGCTAAAGGCCCACTAAGGCTGCTATCACTGCCTTCCTCAGCTGGACAAGGGAGAGAAAATGCGGGCTGGGTTAAGGGCAAGGAGAGTTCACTCACCAGTTGCCATCACTGGCAAAACAGACTCTACTTGGGGAAATTATTTTAATTTATTACCAGTCAAATCAGAGAAGGCTAATGAAAAACAAAACCAAATCTTGAAAGCACATTCTCCCTCTCTCAACTCCACCCTCCTTCTGGAGTTTAACTCTTCCCTGAAAGTGGCACAGGAGTATGGGGAATGGAGGATGAAGTCAGTTCATCCATCACAAGCTGTCTGTGCTTCTCCCTTCTCTTCAGGGGGAGAGCTCCTCACACTCTGCCCCTGCTCCGCTGTGGGGTCCCCTACCATGAGAGACAGTGATCCATGAATTTCTCCAAGATGAGTCCTTCCCATGGGCTGCAGTTCTTCATAAACTGTTCCACTGTGGGGTCCATTCCGCAAGGTGCACTCCTTCCGGACCAGGCTGCCCCTGTGTGAGTCCCCCATGAGGTCACTAGTCTTGCTGGCAAACCTGCTCCAGTGTGGGCTCCTCTTTCCATTGGGATGCAATTTCTGTCAGGAACCTGCTCCAGTACAGGATTTACACAGGGTCACCGCCTCGTTTGGGCATCCACCAGCTCTAGAGTGGGGTTCTTCATGGGCTGCAGGTGGATCTCTCTTCCAATGTGGACCTCCATGGGTTGCAGGGCACAGCTGCCTCACCATGGACTGCACCACGGGCTGCAGGGGAATCTCAGCTGTAGTGCCTGGAGGACCTTCTATCCCTCTTTAACAGACTTTGATCTGCAAAGTTGTTGCTCTCACGTATTCTTACTCCTTTCTCCACCTGCAAATGCTGCGGAAATTGAAATGCAGCAACTTCTTCCCTTTCTGAAATCTGTTACCCCAGAGACACTATCAACATTGCTGATGGTCTTGGCCTTGGCAAGCAGCAGGACCTCTTTCAAAATGTACCAGTCAGGCTATATTTTTCGGATTTATTTCAATGAAAAAATCTCCTGTCACAACAAAACTTTTAAGTACTGACTAGTTATATATAAAATTTTAAAATAACTTCATGAGATTTTTGCAGCTAGACAAATGAAATACTTGCAATTAACTCACCTGTTTCTTTTTCTTTTCATTTTGATCTTTAACAGAAAGAAACCTTACTGAAGTGTCAAAATTTCTCAGGAAAGAGACCTAATTTTCAGTGGACTTTCCTCTGTGGTTGTTTGTGGTGGTTCATTTTTCAGGNCCTGGGCATCTGTCATGGAATAAACACCTTTCTGCCACACCTGGGTCAAAGCCCTGCCTTCTTTTTTCACCATTGATGGCGTTTCCCACTCGCACTGCTCAAAGAATCCACGTGGATACGTGACCTGCGTGTCTAGTGCACAGCACCTATAGCAGACGGGCCGCACAGCTGGCTGGAACCCGCCCTGCTATAGTTGTTAAATTGAGTTTTTAAAATATTTATGTATTCATGACTTTAATGCTAGTTTTAATTTTCCTTGTAATTTCTTTTAGTGTCACATAAAATACTCTCTCTAGTTCTTAGTTAAGACTAAAAGGAGCTCTAGTTCTCACTAGTGTGAGAATGAAGGTTGAATACATGGAAAATGGTAGACATTTTTGATTATTTACAGAATCACAAAGAATTGCACACAGAACCACTAGGCTGGAAGAGACCATCAGTATCATTGAGTCCAACCCATGTCTCAACACCCCAACTAAACCATGGCAACCCATCCAGTCCAACATCCAGTCTTTTTTTAAACACATCCAGGGATGGTGACTCCACCACCCACCCAGGTACATCATTACAATATTTTATCACTCTTCCTGTAAAAGACTTTTGCCTAATATCCAACTTATAGTTCCCTTGGTGCAGCTTAAGACTCTGTCCTCTTGTTCAGTCAGTTGCTGCTGGAGAAAGAGACCAACCCCCACCTGACTATGACAACCATTTAAAAATAAGGGACTCAAAATCACTAGAAAGATTAAGCTTATTCTGTATATAGCATAATGAAATTGACTAAGGTAAGTCACAAAATGATACATACAAGTCTGGAACACATTCTTGAAGAATCAAACTAGTAATAGCTTTTTCAGTACATAAAAATAAAAAATGTTGTAGAAACAGACCAATTTAATGAAATAGACCCATTGTTTAATTCCATTTCTCATGAATCAAAATAAAATCTATTCTGCAAGGCTCCTGTGCTCTCCTAAGAAAACAGGAGCTGAACAAAATCATATTTTAAAAAAATAATATTTTGCTTCAACATACTTGCCTGTTTGGTGGCTGTTTATTGTACACATCTATTAGTGTTCCAATTTATTTCAATGGCCTATAAAAAGAAATAATAGACAGGTAACATTTTTCCCTCCCAGACTCTTTCCTGTATTCCCAGCAGCACCCCATCAATCTCCTTGCAGAAAAGCTCTCATTCATCAGCATTTTTGAGAACACAGAACCACAGAGACTCGAGTTTTTATCTGGCAGCTGCACAGAAGGTACAGTATTTTAGAAACTCCCTAGAACTTGGTATATAGCAATTTACAGGAATTTGAAAAAATTCCCAGCATAACACTGCTTACATAAATACTTTTGACTGAAAACTTTCAGAACCAATTTCAATCTGAGAAAGCAACTGTTCTCTCCTGCCTCTGTATATGTTCTTTAATAGTACTATTCTAAAACTTTTGGCAGAGCAGAAGATTATTTTTTAAAGAAGATGAAAAAATATTTACAGACTATTTGAAACCAGTGATTGAATCCAAAAAGCTCCCAAGCTTTAAACAATTAGGCAGTTTGATAAAAAGGGGATAAATTTGTAGTACTACTACTGTGTATATAAATAAATAGTGCGGCAATTTAAAGGAAATAGCCTTTTAAAACATCCCACAAGACCAAAAAGATATATTTTGGGGAAGAAGCCCCATGCTCCTGATCTTTCTCAGCTAAGAGGATCATTTAAGAGGAAGAGATGTTTATGCAGCAATGAATAAAGGGTAATCCTTGAAAATACCAACACTAGAGTACAGGGCATTCTGCACTCCAGTATACACTTCTACCATGGGATCTAAAGGATGCTGTTTGTCTAAGTGCAAACTGAATCATGTTCTAAACCTTCTGCCTGGGAAAAACAAAGAGTTGCCAGCCTCTGTTCAGCTCTCAGAAGTTATAGGTATTCTATGAAACACATTTTTTCCTTCTGACAAATATGTGTATGTGTTTCAGCCTGTAGCATTTCAAACATTGCTGTTTGTCCAGATGATATTTAGTTTCTTGTATTTTAAGAATAAAAATAGTAATAATAATAATAACAACAAGAGCAATAAAAATAAAAAGACATTCTGCTTATTCAAGTAAAGAATTATTCCTCACAAAATATGTAGAATTCAAGGATGTGACAATGCAGTGATAAATTTTTCACAACTGATGACTTAATCTGTTTCAACATTAGGCACATATTTGATTATCCAAAAGAACAAATATATTCTGTTATGTATTTTGGAGAGAAAGAAAAAAAAATTACAACATACCATGTAATGTTTACCTTGTAACTCTGATTATTCATCTGTAAAGGCCATTATTGTTAATAAAAATGTGCCATGGAGTACAATAAAGATATGGGCATCTTCATTTAATTGTTCAATACCCTATTATATTGGAAATCATTACACCTTTAAACTAAATGAAAACACAGACATCTAATAGTTGTTTGGAGAAAAACTGCTAAATAAAGATGAATCTTGAAAATTGTCCAGGTGTTAATATACCAAAATAATGTATTATCACTCATCTTGATGGCAGCTGAGAAGATCACTAAGGAACTTTATTAATATTAGCTGCAGACTCAAACAAAGCTTGGACTTTTATTCATTCAAAGCCCGGCATAGTTCTGACTAGACTTTCATTTACTCTGATTTAGCTGTTTGCTCTAATCTTCAATGTCATTCAGAATTTATTTTCCACATTTGCCCTTTTACCCTTTTTCATTGCTGTAACTTCCCCTCATTTCCTTTTTCCGTTTCTTTCAGTTTATCTTCAACTAGCTCTAAGTACTCTTCACCCTATTAGAATTGTGAATTAAAACGTTGCCAGTCATCGTATAGTTTATTGTGTCTGATTTTTTCTTTTGCCTTCCTGTGTTTCAATTATTTTAGCTCAGAGCTCTTTTAGAAAGAAATCCTCTGCATTTCCCCAAGAAAAAGACCTAACATATTGGGGCTCTGTGCTATGCTGATCCTTGGTCACAATACTGCTTATTATCCACAATACTTGTTGTCAGCTTGAATAAAATACACCGCAGCCTGTGCTTCATACATGCTTACTTTATATGTCTATAGGTATTAAATTAGCCTTGAAGATAAGACTGTGACATAAGTAGTAGAAATCTGCAAAGTTAGTTATGACAAATTAATTATCCCAAAACTAACACTTTAACATCTTACAAATATGGCACAGACCAAGAATTTTTTTATTCAATTCTAAGACTTGTCTGTGTATATCTGCATATATAGTTGATACCTGTATTTAAAGTATAATTTCAGTATCAACTAGATAACAACTTACATTCTCAAGACCTTTCAATGGTTAAAGTTAATCTAATATTTATCTGCTAGGCATTAGTCTTGGTATGTGTTTTGTGTCACAGAACATGGGCAGGTAACTAAGTTAGATACAAACTAAACCTGTTAAGAGTCCAGCATCCAGCTTCACTAAAAATGTGGACCTAATTCAAATGAAATGCATAGGAATTTCATTACAGGATTTCAGTTGATGCTGTGAATAATTAAATGAATAATGAAATATTTGTAGGTTATATACATTTCATTAGAAAATTTATTTCATGTTATCCTTATAGGAAGATGGTATTTTACATGTTACAATGCAGACATAGAAAGTGTGTTATTATTATTTAAGGCAGAACCAACAGGAAGTCCTGCCTTTTTTCATTTATTTGTCATTAAGTATGGGAGATAAAAGAAATTCCCATCTAATGTAGATATATTAATGGTGTAGCATCTCTGTAATGGTTGAGCATGTAATTTGTGTACAGATTTAGGCTGAATATTATGATATGGCACAAGAACCGTGTTTTGGCAAGTATGAGCCATTGTCTGGGAACACTTGCAAGAAGAGCAGAATACAGATTGATCACTGTGAGAACTTGGGCTTCTTTATGGCTTCCTGGGAGATGCATTCCCTGGCATCTAATACCAATGATAGGCTGCATATGTTAATTCAATTTAGTATTATATAATTATCAGTGGAGGTAAAATAATGATGCATTAAATTCAAGTTAAATTATAACTGAAACCCTATATTCATTATATGTGTATGAAAACTAAGGGAGTACATTTTACCACTAAAATAAATCCCAAAGAAATTCCAGAAACAATTGTTAAACTGCAATTTTAGTGTCATCTGTTGAGTCACTTTCTGAAACTAGAGATTGTCCTTGATCTCTTTCCAAAAGCAACCAATCTTTTAACCCTCATAGAAATAAAACACTTCTAAATAAAGAAGTAAACCTCCCTCCTTTTCAAAATAAAAGTATATTAAATGTATTTAATGTCTCTTTTTCTGTGAGGGTGACTGAGCACAGACGCATGTTGCCTAGGCTGTACAGTTTTCATCCTTGGAGATTTTCAAGGGCTGTCTGGACAAAGCTCTGGGCACTCTGCTCTAAATGATCCTGTTTCAGCCAATGGGGTAGACAAGATGACCTCCAGAGGCCCCTTTCAATCTCCATCATTCAGTGATTAAATTAAATTATTTAGTGATTAAATGATAAATTGCATTTGTTGTTGGAATCAGCTTCCTATTTCCTCTCAAAGTTCTCAGGCAACATATGTGTTACTTACTGGGCAATGGCAACAAATGCACAGCTGTAGATGGTGAGAAGACTGGATCTGGGGATGTACCAGCTGCTGGCAACATCCACACTCGCGTCAGTACTTACACTTCAGGAAATATTTTCTGCAGCTAGAGATGAGAATTACTATATTATTTGAAAAAACTGCTATTTTGCCATAGCATATGTTAAGATCTTAAAGTATTAATCAATGTTATCTTCTGTTATTTATATATGAGGCTGCAGTCAAAATTATTAAATGGAATGTGGGAGATTTTCTGTACATGGCTTCATGCAACAGTCAGTCTGACACTTCTCACATGTAAGCTCCTGCTGTATTTGACATTTATTGGGTCAAATCTTCACTTTGATGAAGAGAAGTTATTAGAAAGAATTCTGGCTTTAAATCTATTTTGCATATGCCAGTTTCTATTTACATAGATCTTTATGACTAAATCAGACCTTCTTTAGTAGCATGATGAAAAGAACCCCTACAAGTATCTCATCTCTGCCAGATTTCAGCTTCCTAGACACAGCTAATTCTGTGCTAGATGTTTGCAAAAAGTGGCAGTGAAATATATGATATTGAAGAGTTTTGTTCAGTAATTGCAATTTCATTCAGTCTGAAATGTTTCAACTCCCCCTTCTCTTGTCCACAAAATTTTCCCTGAACAGATACCAGATCTTGATATTTGGACAGGCTTAGAAAGTATTACTGGAGGAAATGTCAGGCAGTCTTTACTTTGTGAGAAATGTTTTCACTGAAAATATCTGAGTATAAAATAAATGCAATGGCCATGGTGTCTCCTTTTCAAAAATGAGAACTTGGTAATACAGCCACCTTTTCCTCCATATGGAAGGACAACACAGACTCTTCAGAAGCATCTCAACACGTTCATTAGTACAAATAAAAAGTTCTGAGTGGCTCACTAGTGATCTGCTTTCTCTCCCAATGCTCACAACTCTTCAGAGGTCACTGCATTCCCAAGTGAATGAGGTCTTGCTTTGCTTGGAAAACTGACAGGATATAGAAGGGTCCTTATGTCTATACCTGAACCAGTGGTGTAGGATGGATCTGTGGTCTATATTGGACCTGATTTTTTCTAGATGTGCATTATCCTCTTTGATCTTGAGAGAGGAAAAAACAAAGACAATGGTATGAAAAGTTATTGCACTGCACTCTAGGCTCGAGTCCCATCTGAAGGAACATGGCACTGGGATCTTGCAGTGAGGCATTGACACCCAGCTCTGGGAAATCTGTTTGACTGTGACTGAGACCTTGAAAGGTCTCTGCTCTGTAAGCATAGAAAACTTTCTGTGTTTAGAAGTCTTATCCTGATTCTTCATCCTCCAAACCACACACTATGGTTATTCAGATTATGATTACTGGTTTTGTTTTACTTTGTTCTGTGAACCCTCTCGTAGGTGTAAAAGATTTGAAAAACACTAGTCAGTGTGCTCTGTTGTTTGAATTTCAACACCAGCCTATTTTGCCCCAGAATATGATGCAATGTGAGAAACACCAACTGATGTCCAGACAGCAGTGAAAAAATCCCACTCTACTTAAATCTCACTGATTAAGAAGCTTGGAAAAGGTTGTGTGCCATTTCTGCTAAGTTGACAACAGCTGCCAAATCAGGACCCAGTGAAATATATGAAGCAAATGAACATTCTGTCATGTTGTTGTTTGTTTTGTCAAGTTGCTGGGCTGGATAAACGTTTTTCATCGTTTTATGATTTTCCCATTTCAGACTGTGTTAGTTTTTATGGAAATATTTGTCATTGTCATGAGTCAAGCTTAGTCATAGCCACATGGGCAGAATAAAACTGGACTATATATAAGCAGAATGTTTATGGAGATGTTTGGGATAAAGATTTTTACAATATTTGTGGCTGTTCATATGTGTGCATCTACATGAATACATACATATAACTCACAAAGCTGAGTTATGAAGCTTTTTATCTACATAGGCTTGAAAGGAAGGTAATTATATAAGTGTCCTAAGAAACACTCTGGTAATAATATTTTTTAAGTATTTGGATAATACTCTGGAGCCCCTTGTGTGATTCTTGGCCTGTCCTGCACAGGAGCAGGAGTTATGCTGGATGATTCTAATGGGTCCCTTCCAACACAGCATATTCAATGATTCTGTGGTTTGTCTTATGACCATATCTTATATTTTTTGATGTCACATATTTTGAAGTAAATTCTTTTTGGAGGTATTTTAGGGTTGTGTTAAAATATATAGGATATGTAAGAAATACATAGTGATATTTATATATACCTCCTTTCCCATATTATTTTCTTTGTATTAATTTTTAATGCATTTAGACCAAATCCCTTGGTCACTCTTATTCGTGCTGCTCATTCCTTCCACAACTTTAAAGCTACACACTAAATTGAATGGAAAAAAAAATACTATGGGAAAACCTATGATATGGGAAGGCAGAAAACCTTTTGCACCATTTTTGTGTGTTTTAAACTCATTTTTTAATGAATTGACTATTACTATAAATTTCAAATATTTAATGTGAATAATTATGTTAAATACATGTAGTCTATTATTGTCTTAATATATAATTTAAAAGTCAGTGCAAAGTCTTTGATTATAAATGAATAAACATCCAGGCAAATAAAGGTATAGAGGTATGTAAAATTAACCATAAGGAGTTAAAAATTACAATACCTTCATTTTTGGTCACCTGAAAGTAAACCACCTGTAAATACAATAAAGAGAAGTGATCATTTCTTGATGAAATAGACTTTCATGGAGATACTGGCAAAATTTATATAAGCCAATTATGAAAAGAAAATTTTCTTTCTTTATTTTTTTATTTTTAGACTTTATATCTGGGCTAACTAGTTGCTTTTTGTTTTTGAAATACTCACTTGACATTAAACTCAGCTCCCTTCTAATTGGACAAAATCTAAGACAAATTAAACTGTGAATTTTTACATAAAATATCTTTGCAGATTAAAAAATTAGAGCTAGTATCTGCTTCACATCCAGATTAATATAAAATATAGTTTTGAATTTTAACTCTGACCATGAATTTCCACTCCCTCTTTTTATGTCTACTCATTTGATTTCTAAAATGTCATATCAGGAGATCTGATCTAAATTTATTGACAGTGAAAATTTGGGAAGGAATCAGGCTCATCTCACCTACTCTTCACTTCATCAAAGCACATTTTAAATAATAGCATTGTTGTCTAGACCATCTTTATTGCTCAGAGGCACCACACTGGGGGGCAGAGTCAGGAACCCTTTAACCCAAGAAAACCCTCTGAGTTACTTAGTTATGGATGGGATAAATGGATCACTTCCTCACAGTGCTCACTGCTAGATATTGACTATAAGAGCAGCTGAAACAATGAGCATAACCTTTCTACACTATTACTTTAGGTGAGCGGAATTATACTTGTTTAGAAAATTCTGGTTTTGGTTTGAGACATTCCTCAGCAAGAGATCAAAATATAATTTCTTTCTCTAAAAAAATAAATTCTGACTGTGGTATCGGATATTGTTTTCTACTTTACTTCAGTGCGTTTGTTAGCTTATTCACTCAAAAATTAAATGAAAAGCTTAAAATACCTTCTTTATGTCTCCATACTATCAACTTTTGCTTTACTTTGTATATTGTATAATTTTCACAAACATTTTGTATTTTATTCTGTTACATGATTTTTTGGTTCTTTTTTCTAACAGTTTATATTTTCTTGGATGTTTCTTTTTGTAAATTTTATATATTCCCAGCCATTTATAGCCCAACCTTGATGGTTTCCCTGGTTCTTGGCAGGGTTTTCTCTATTGATTCTCAACTTTATTCCTCTTTATTGGCATCATCACATTTAGGTCAGCCTGAATTTTTCTCTCTGTACTAGCTGTTAGAATGTAATTTAGACCATCAAAAAAGATTATAGGTTGAGTTTTCAGACTTGCTAAGCCTTGTCTCATCTCTTCTCCCATTAAAGACTATGATAAACTCTCCCTAATTTTAGAAGAACAGAAACAGTGTTAAGCTAAAGGCTTTCATTCTATGAAAAGCAATTACCATTTTGTCTTTTTCCTCTCTTACTCTTCTAGGATGTTTTAGAAAAGGTGTCATCCAAAACATTTTTATCCACTGAAACTTGAGGACTTAGATAACATTTTCTTATTTATTCTTATTTTATTATTTTGTGATAGCCAAAATACGAAGCTGTTTTGGCTGTAGAGAAAGTGTACTAAACCAGGGTTAGGTGGTTGTTTGAACTGGTTTGACAGCTGCTTTACCTCCCTGTATAACAAAACTAGACCAGCTTCATTTTGATCTGCGTCAACTAATTTTGTTAGGTTTTATTTCATCCTTCTATGGGAAAAAAGTATTTTATTGGGAAATCTAGGATACAGCTACTGTAGGTTAACATTGGTTCATTAGAACGTCATCTATTTTCACAAATTTAGGGTTTGAATTAGAGAGACTGGAATGACATAATATATTGCCAGGTTTTTATATGTCTATTCAACGGGTTTTATAAGTAGTGAACTAATAAAAATTAGTAGTAGTAGCGATAACCTTGTTTGATCAGCAAAATAAGTAAAAAATAAGGAGTTTCAAGTATTTCCAGCAGAATTATACGATGACTATTTTTCCAATGACATAAAAATGTGATGGAATAAACCAGAATTATATTGATAGGCAAATATTTATGAACAACATTCATAAAAAGGCAACCTAAAATGTCTTAAAAGTATTAGACTAGGTCTTTTTATATCACAGGTTTAAATTAACCTTAAATGAGTTAATCAACTTTATGCCAGTTTAGAGGCTTGTCTGTGGACTATAATAGGCTTAACAGTCTTATTTGTCACTGTGGACATTATCAGTTGTGGTGGAAAGCAGGGAAAGAATTTGGAAAGCTTTAGAATTCAAGATTTGTGTATTGTTAATAAAATGGTGCTGCTTCCAAGAGAAAAATGCTCAGTACTGTTGAAATGTATTCGTTTTTTCTTTGTTTTTTCTTTTTTTTTTTTTTTAATTAGGACCATTCTTTTACTTTACTCAGAAAAGGTTTGTACTTAAACACATCATAATTTCACAGTAGTTGGTTTACTCACTGTTTACTATTGTTATAACTTTACTACAGTATCCCTGTAGGTACTGTAGCTTCCTGACATTTAGCAATGTAGCTAAAAAAGGCTTAATAGTGAATTAATGATTTAAGTGACTGTATAAATGAAATTTATTTTTTTAATGCTTTATAAGTTTCTTCTATAACTTTTTTATTTCAGAAAGCTTCTTACAATATGCTTTTGTGTTTTGCTTTTCTTGTTGCAAAGTAATTTCACTAGGTGCAATAAGAACATTGTAGGATTTATTAATTCTGGATTACATAATATTTACTGAGAACTCAAAGCACCTGTGGCATTACCGCTGGGGAAAAGGATTAAATTAAATAAAATTTAGGAAAATCAGCACTTTACTTGTGGGGAATTTTTGATTCCTTCTGCTAGAAATTTCCAGGTCACTTTATCCAGGCACTAATTGTCTATTAAAAAAAGTAAATTATATTCTTGCTTCAACATTAAGATACCACATATTGAAAGAACAAGTAACATAAAGAACATAAATCAATAATAAAACCCAGTCTGTATTGTGCATTGAAATGAGCTTATATGTTTGATAAACTCTGAGCGGAAGTCGATGTGTCTGCTGTAAAGAGTATTGAACATAAAATAAAGAGTGTATTCTGGTAAAAAGAGGCTGCTAGAATGATTTGGGAACCCCAAACATTCAGCTCGGTATTCCTTCAGGTCCCAGAAGGAATAGCAGGGGGTCCTCGACTGAACAAACAAAACAATAGTCGCAGAAATACCTAAAATACATTGAAATTATAAAAATTATTGATGAATCACATTTTTTTTTTCATTTGGGGAATCACTAGTTTCAAAAGGTTGTCAAGAGAGTACAAGAAGTCTCCCCCATTCCCACATCCCTAAAAAGCCCCCCAAAATGCCAGTGACCCAAACCCCAGTGTAACCTGTTTGTACAGTCAGCATGTGCAAACACTCCTACATTCTGACCTGTATGCCTTATATGGGGTCTTAGGAATTTTGAACTAGAAAGTTCATTCAAGCATCAAGCAACTTGACCAATTAAATATTTGCATGAAAAACAGATTTGTGACTGAAGATAATAGCTTAACTGGTCACAAAAACATCATTTGGGGAAGACTTGATTCAAATATTGAAAATTAAATGTAAAATATGGGGACAAAATTAAACAGGTTTTAATTACAAAAATAAGTAAATTGGAGCAATGTTTTCAGATAACTAGTGAATTGCATAATTATGTTGCATAATATATAAGAACTGGACTGTTCATATCAGGAGTGTATAATTTTATGAAAGGTATGCTACAGACCAAGCAGAAGCTGAGGACTTGACACAGTAAGGCTCATTTATCCTTTTGCATGCAAGATGTGCTTGTATCTGTTTCAATTTGAAATTCTGGGTCTGGAATCTGCTAGAATTTTGCTATTTGCAGGAGAAGCATGGCCCATACAAATAGCCATGGTGTATGGCACCCACTCCACTTCTCATAAAACAAATAAAGCCTGAGAAGACAGCAGCGAAAATAGCAACAAAAAGAATGTTACCAATAGAGAAAAAAAACCCCAAAACACAACAAAAAGAAAACAAGACATCTCAAAAAAAGGGGGCAAATTTCTCTAGCTGGATGCAACATGGAGCTGGGAGGGTGAGCTGGGTGCAGAAGTGTTTACTTCAGAGTGGCTGGGACACTAAGAAGGTCTCCTTGTGGATCCCAGAAATGCCACACAAAGACAGTAATGAAGAGCCTGTCTGAGCTGGAGGTAGTCTGTGACTGCTGAATTCCTCCAAAGTGTCAGCTCATCTGGAAACATCTAGGCATGAATGATAAACTGAGTAGGAAGAACAGATTCTTTTGGAAGAGTGATATATTTTAGGGGCCATTATTGCAGCTAACCAAATCTCATAATTTCTGTGAAGAAGTGGTTCTGTTTTGGACCAAAATAAAAGGAAGAGAAAAAAAAGAGTAAAATTTCTGTAGGAAATCAAAACACAGTTTTAAATATTTTGAAAAACTTAAAATACTTAATCTAGGAATGCCTAACTATCTTCATGTCCTGGTTGTCTTTCACTTTTTAGGAAACACCCCAGGGTTCTTTTTTGACAGCCATGGAAACTTGTTACCAAAAAACTGTACAGGATATGTTGCCCATGAGACAGCACGGTCAGTTGGAATTCTGGGGTTCCTGTGTATTCTAGATGTGTATGTATACCTGAGGGTATTCTGAAATACAAACCATACAATCTCCCTTTTCCTTCCTCTAACTGGGTCGTTCAATATAGATTATCCAGAGCCAGCTTTTAGGATGCACTACTTGCTAAACAAAGTCGACAGTTGGTAAATTTAATTTCAAACTGAGCCTGTAGGCCACTTCTGCTCTGTAATGTAGATGTGGAATTTAAATTTTATAATGCTCTATGCAGTGCCCAGGTCATATTTGATAACACTAATTGCAGAGTGGGAATAGTACTCTGCTTGGGGGGTAGTGTCTCAGAGCACTTCTCATATGCCATGTTGCCTTGCATGCAGGTACTTTTTTTAAAACCCTCTTGCTTGGTTCCATTCTCACAAAAAAGGTGTGGATCAGCACATGGGGGAAATTTTCAATTAACCAAGATAGGATACAGGACTGCAACATGACATTTTGTTTAATAAAATTTAACATTTCTAAAAATTGCACTTTGTTGTACTCGTATGAACTGTCAGTCAGACTAGGTATGTTTCTTAACAGAAAGTATGATTTTAATAAGTTGATTTCTGTCCTCTGGTTTCATTACATCAGGGGTGCATCCACATACTGCTGTGTAATGTGAATGAAGTTATTTTGTCCTGCTCCAAAAAAATTATTGTAGCAGCATCCTGTAGTATTCAGAAGGCCAAATTACATAATCTTTTCTCAAAGTCATTTGTTCAGTTATTATTATAATATTCATAGAATTTATCATCAAGAAAAGTAATGCTCAAAGTTAAATAAGAAAATATATTAAAATCTGAATTAAAAGTAAAACTATCAAGATTTAATGCATGGCTGGTGCCCTTTTTTAAACACATGAAATTAAAATTTCCAGACAAATAATAAGATTTATAATAATAATGGATTATTATACTTATAGCTCAAAATTTGGAAGTAAATTAATGTTTGAATATTCTCAAGCACTAAAACCAAGAATTCATGACCCATTTTCTCATGGAACAGAAACATCTAGAGCAGTGCAATCATCTCAAGTGAAATGGCTTAAATGCCCAGTGTGCATTTTGTGAATGAAATATTTTTCTGCAGCTATTGTGTTTTGTTAAACATAAAACTTTATTTATCAACCATGTTTGTAGCGTGAGGAACATTGCTGTAGGCCAGCTTCATGGGATTGTACCCTCTGGTAAAGCCAGGGTTCTCCTTCAGGTTCTTTCCATACACTCAACTGTCACTGCAACAGCTGGCAAAATTGGATACTGATGCTGATGAAACTCTAAGTGTGCAGTGAGGCTTTCATTCCTGGCACGCCCATTCATTCACACAGGTGGGAGAATCTTAAAAGAGGTGACTTTTCTCAGTCCACATAGCTGACTTTAATCAAACAGTTTAGCCTTGTTCTTCCTCTTCCCAAGGTTATGGAAGACAAGTGGAAAAGACACAAAAAGACAAATCTTCCTTTACATTCTTCCAGTCTTTAATATAAACAGTCCTGGGTTTGTATTTTTCTGAGTTTTATGCTGCAGTGTGTCTTCTCTGCAATGAAGGAAATTTCAGATTTGTTTGGAGTCCTAGAAATAAATCTCAAAGCAGCAGTGGATGAGGAGTAGTAGACAAGTTTTCTCAAAGACATTTAGACCTAATAATTAATGGTTAAACCTTGCAAGCTTTTCTCGTATCAAATAGTTCTATGAGGACTTTCTCCATGATACGTGACATTCACCTGTCTTGTGCTGTAGGATATCCCAAAGTCTGTAGGACTCAGAGGCTTTATTTTGAACATTTTCAGATGAAGATTTGCTGGAGAGAAAAAATAAGAGTAGAGAGAGCACTCTCTTTCCTCTGTCTCAGTACTGGCTGATATGATGCACACACCATCTCATGTGATATGGATTAAGGTATATGGTGCTCTGATATTCCTCACTCCATTGAGGTTTTCATCTGCATTTGAATTTAAAGAATGTAAGTAATGTCTAACGGTGTTTAACTCATGGTTAATTGCACTTACAGAAAGTATACAAAATCAGCCTTTCTGTGCTTTTGTCCACTGTAAAAACCGTAAATTTATTTTATGATTCATGATATTATTCATATCCTTAATTTCTCATCATCTGATGATAGTCTCATCAGACAAAAATTATGGTTTTTTTTATGAAAAGATGATAAATCAGCTAACAAATTTTTTTCTTGCTAATTCACAGAAAGAGAAGAATATTTGAATATGATTGCAATTTTTAGATTATTGACTTTTATTTACCATTGCATTGATAATGCTTTCTATAATACATTTTTTTTCTCCATACTAATTAGATTAACTGAAGCAAGACAAATACATACTGGGCTGTTTTATATAAAATTAACATTTCACATTCATTAATATTTCATATGAAGGTTCTTTTTCTAAGTGTATGTTACTATCTTCTAGACCATCTGGAAGATTCATTGGTCTAGTAGTCTTGATCAGAATTTTAAACCTGTTCAGATTTCAAATTTTAAGTCTTATTAGACTCACAACATAGGTAATTCCCTGCAGCTTATGGAACTGATTATGCCAGAGCAGGTGGATATTACCTTAAGAAATGATGGCCTGTGGATGACACGCACCAGAGCTGGTTCATCTTAAGGACTGCAACCCATGGAGATTACCCACACTGGCACAAAGGAAAAGTGTGAGAAGAAAGGATTGACAGAGAAGGAACTTTTACAGACTGTCTGAAAACTCCATTCCTCATCCCTTTGTGCCACTCTACACAGTGGGTCGAGGAACTGGGAATGAGGGAATTCACTGAACCCTGTTTTTCCCATAAAGGTAATTGGTAAGTGATCTCACTGTCTTCGTCTCTGACCAGTCTTTTCCAGCTTATTTCCATCTTACAGTTCAGGAAGGGCAGTGAGAGAGCTGCTGGGTGGGCATCTGGCTGCTGGCCAGTGGTAACCTGGTAACCCACCAAATGCTAAAATGCTGATCAAGCTGTTTCAAATAAAGACACTTTTCTTCCCCTCTAAAATGTGCTGAGATTTTGACAGGTGACTAGTTAGTATATTATGGCTGCTGATCTTACATTAGGTCTTACCTGACTTTTATATTATATTTCTTGCTTTACATCTTTCTGTAAATTGTGATACTTTACATGCTCTCTGGAATTGAATTTAATGTACTGCCTTATTTAGAATTGAGCGTTGAAATCAAAGTTTGCTTTTGACCATGTCTAGATTTCATCCTTTAGACTTTATTAGTCACTTTGTATATAGCATAGTTATATAATTTTACTATTAGAGATCTTATTATTTCATCTGACCTTTTTTAATTACTGTTTTCTCTGGTTTGAATTAAAAAATCAGAATTCATAGCAAAGTGTACTGGAAATCTGCTTCTGATGTGACATTTGACATAGGTTGTTGATTATTACTTAATTTTTTTTGTCATCTCCATTTTTTTCCAGAAAATGTGTTTTTACTACAGGCAAAGACCAAAAAAGTGTCCATGATTTTTTTTTTTTTAGAGTTACTAGACAGCTGAAATGCAACAGCTGACCATATGAGCACTCCTACTTGTATATGAGGGCTAAAACAATTCTACTTAAGGCACTGAAATTCACTAATCACAAAATATCATCAAACTCTACCTGTAGTTCTCCTTTGATTTAAGGGACGAAATGTTCAGTAGTAAATTTTGATCACTATGATGCAATTGCTTCTAATCTGTTTTAGTTAGTCTCACATTTAATATGTGGTATTATAAGCATCATTTGCAAATAATCCTTTAATGAAGTATTATATTGAGGACTAGCATATAAATTGTGCAAGTACTTTGCATTCATTGGATTTGTCATGTAAATTTACTCCTAATTTTTTGTAACCCCAATGGGTATAAATGAGTAATAACATGGTATTGGAAAGTCATAAATTCCCTCAGTATGAACAAGCTTAACAATGTCTTTCTATCATAGGAAAGAGTATGGTATGCTATGTTCTCTAATGTCATGAGAATACAGTGCTGTTACAACTATGGTAATAAAGCAAAATTAATGGTTAGAAAAATGCCATCTAAAATAACAATATAAGAGGCCAAAAATTCATAGAATCATGGAATGGTTAGGGCTAGGAGGGACCTTAAACATTTAAACATCATCCAGTTCCAAGCCCCCTGCCACGGGAAAGAACACCTTTCAGTTGATCAGGTTGCTCTGGGCCCCATCCAACATGTCCTTGAATACTTCCAGGGATGGGGATATATCTGGGCAAGACAGTGTCATTTGCATTCAAAAAAAGGGAGCTTTGTTCATGCCTGAAGCAGAACAGATTAATTTGGGCATTCTTTTCACAATGATGTACATATTTCATAGGGTTTGGAAACTGCTTTGGTCCAGTTCCTGCCGCTGCACCTAAAACTAGAACAGAGGACAAGGTGCTGTTCTGGATGCACATCATTAAGCTGGATGGACTTCTCAGCAATCCTTTGTCTCTGTCTCACTCAAAGCTGTTCCTGAGACACTCTGTACTAACCCTTCTTAGGACCATTCCTGAATGGTATGGTTTGCATTGAAGAATGCAGAAGAAGAATGCATTGAAGAATTAAGGTGGTACAGGTGTTCACTTTATGATTGACAAAACCACATTGTCCTATTATCTGGAAAACCAGGTTCTCTCTGGTAATAACAAAAGTAAGTCTGATCAGCCACTGTCAGTGAAGGGCTAATTCCACTATAACAAAACTCTGCTGCTTTTCTTTGAGATGAGCTGTAGACTGTCAAAATATTCAGACCTGATTCTGTAAGTATTTTGTTCTTGTTGTCCCTCAGGACCGTGGTCAGTCCTACAATGGGCTTTGTTGAAAAGCATTTAATGGTTTGCTCAATGTCTGTCTTTTTTTACTATCTGCAAACTTTTGTAGGTCTATCAACTGATGTAATTTCTGTCATGCACAGAAAATTTGGCCAAATGTTATTGCTCTGTATAGGGATTACTTTTAATTTCCAAATCTAAACTGCTGCATCCTTTTCTATTACACTTTGAGTGGCAGGCAAGTGGAGGAATCTTAGCTCACATGATAGCAGAAACTCTTAGCTTCTGTTAAGGTAGAAGAGGGTAACTTTCAAGGTCTGATGCTTAAAACAAATAATTATGGTCTTTATTCTCACAGTTGACTTTAGAAAATGCCTTTTTTATTTTTCTTGCAACATCAAACTACCTGAAATACCAGCTTGCTCTTGAATTTTGAAAAGCAGATAAACATCTCTAGCTTTCAATGCTTCTGAAGTCCCCAGTTACAAAATCGTTGTCAAAGTCATCTCATTCACAGATCCTAAAAATCTCTGTTTTCCTGAAACTCATGGGGCAAATTGGCAAGAATACTAGGCAGGGTTTTATTGGATACTTGTCTGCATTTTGGCAAGCATTAGTTGAAACAGATGTTTATATATAACATTTTTATTTCTGAAACATGCTTCATCTTAAAACTAGTTTGGTTTATTGCCCTTGCTACACCTTTTGGAAAGTTGTTACAGAGTATTCTGTAATCTGATGATTACAACTTCGAATTTCCAACTCAAATGTATTTATTACTCATCTAGAAATATTTTTATTAGGTCAACATTGTTGTTTATTTTAAATACCTTTTCCTCTCCTTTTGTGTTTATGCGTAAACACTCCATATATTTATCCAGAGCAACCTTATCACATCTCAGTTAATTTTACTAAATTAAACAAAACAAGACCTTTTTTGTCTTATTTCATATTGTTTTGGATACTCTGCAGACCTCTACACATACATCTTAGAATTGCGTTTGCAATTTTATGGATGTGACACGTTGTTATCAACAATCACTCAGCTGCTCCACACTGTTTTTTCTCTTCCAGCTGTTGAGATCAGAACTTACTTTTGTTCCTTCTTTAATGTTTGTTCCTTCTCTAGTGTTATACAATCCCATATTACCCACTTCTGTACTATGCTCTGGTTTGCTTGATATTGTTTTACTAATTTTTTATCAGCTAGCATTTACTTTTTGTGTCTGCATGAAATGTAATGAAAATGTGAAACAAGATCTCTACCATGGCTAATCCTTGACTAACTCTTTCAGTAGTTTATCCTGGCTTGATTATTCCCTTCTCAGGTCTGTCAGTTGCCAGCTGCTTTTCAGTCAGTTTACTATCTATGGTGCAATTCGTGCTCTTATGTTCTCCCACTTGTTAACTCCCATCGGTAATCTATCAGATGTTTTGCCATATGTCTGATGGATTAATTATATTGTTATTTCTCTCCTTATTTTATGTTACAGGGTATAGATATGAGGCTAATCTGAATCCAAGATTCTTAGATAACTTATTTTGAATTTTGTCACATTTCTCCTTAACATGGGGTCCTATATTACTTCACTAAGTAAATGCTTTCTTTACTTTAAAATAACTCAGTTTTAACCTGTAATTTATACAATTGTTACCTTCAGATAAAGAATGGAATTATGGAGAGAACTGAACTCTATAGGGTCCATGGGACACATACACTTCAATTCTTTTTTTTGTCTTAATAAAGATTTGAGTTATGTTTTACTAACTCTTAAATCTGTCCATTTTTTGTCTATTTCTTATATAAATTATGCTAACCACTAAATCTCTTACTTTGCTCCTTCTGAATGTTTTGTCTTTCAGATAAAATATCTAAATAGTCACTGGAATACAGAATGAGAAATTGAGAATGAATCCAGGCTGATGCATTTTGGAAAGCAGAGGCCTCTGTTCCTAAACATAATGAATATTCAATTATTTATACAAGACATAGAGACTAGACATGAGAGATTAAGGAGACTTTCTCCCTTGGTTTCCCAATGTTTTTTAACCTGTTTGGCCTCCTGGGAAGTGAGAGCTAGAGTTCCAACACCAGAGAAAGAAAATTCAGTTGGAGTACTCTTACTTGTAAGCAGTTGATAAAAAAAGAGTATAAAATTCCTTTTCATCCTTTCCTGGTTGCTTTGTGAATATGGCCTTATATTTTCCTCCAAATTTCTCAGAAAGCCTGAAAAGAAACATAGTGTTTTGTATCTGAAAGAGTTGACTGTTTCATTTTACCTGTATTTGTTTAATTGTGGCGGGAAATGGCAGTGAAATGAAGGTTTGTTTCTTTTGGCAAAAGATTTATAAATAAAAGCAGTTTATTTCCCACAATTGATAGTAAAGGGGGATGTTTTGTTTTGGCTTGTTTGCCCACTGAAATGAAAAATCCATTTATACATGGTTACAAGCAACTGATTTCTATTTCTTAGTCCAGCTTCTTGGTTTTCATAGAAATACTTAACATGTTGAATTGGATTAAATACTTCTTACTTAAAATATCTAGGAAAATATATAAAGAGTGATTCAGGGCTGTTGATGTTGTCACATCGGTCAGGAACTCTACACGCCTATGGATTTAAATGTGTTACTTGCACTATTTACACTTGCAAGTGTTATATTTTAGTCATGATCTTTTAAAGTCTAGGATCACCAACAAGGATATTTTAAGAACAAAATTGGGATGTATTATTGAATAAAATTTAATGGAGTAAGCTTTCTGTATGACCTTATATTCCTGAATTAACAAGGAAGGAGATGTTTCCAAAAATAGCTATGGAACAGTCTGCTCTTATATGTATATAACAGGCATGTATATAAGTAAAATTTATTGATTTGTTAACAATAATACTTTTGATGTAAAAGAACCTTTGACTCATGCTAACTTACATACTGAGAATACTCCCAAAACCATATAGTTTTATTTCAATATTTAGTTACTGATGCTTGGGGAAAATATTAAATATGGAAAAATAAGATAATAATATGAGAGTATCAGGAAATCATTATATTGCAATAGCAATAATTTATTTAAATTTATTTAAAAAGTTGTTTTACCTTTCCACAATCATGGTAAATGGAACTAACAACTAGATGTTGCCTTGTAATGAAATCACTTACCAACTTGTCATAAACAATTTGGGTTTACCCCTCAGAGAAAAATGACTCATTATATTCTTGTATTGGTTTCTCATCTCAAGTGGTAGGACCTACATATGAAACTGTTATATGCCTTACAATAAATTTAATGATCAATCATTAAGCGTAAGGTAATCTGGTTCTTTTTTTCCCTAAGATCTAATAAATCAACCTTTTTTCAGCATGTTAAAAAAAAAATCTCTTTTCAGAGTCTCTCCTTGGGAAAATAACTAGAAAATTATGATTGCATAAATGTGACAAAATTAAATCTGTTTTTGCAGATTTATCACAGAGTAATAATCTTTAGTTACCAGTTATTAAAAGGCCTAAGCACTTGCAGATCACCAAAATATGGCTTATGGCCTTGGACTATTTACTAGTAACTGACCTTATTTTTATTACTTTATTGAAAGCCAGATTAACATTGTTTTTTACAGTTTCCTTGCATTGCTCTAGAATAAAAAATTAGACTTCCACAAAACCTTTAATTATCATTCTGGATTTAAAAATGGCATTTTAATTGTTTGAAAAGATATGCAGCATAATTTCAGACTTTTTTTCCTCATGCCACTACATTCCTGTTTATTTATTTCAAAGGTTGTACTGCAGAGTTAATAGCATTTGGTATATATTTTTATAGCATTTAAAGCAGCACAAGGGAGACAGTGTAAAACAGGCAGTTTTATGTAAGACTGATTTTTCTGAACCTGCAAAACGGCTTATGATTTACATATTAGTTTGGTAAAGGAGGAGCAAAGTACTATAGTTTTCTATGGATACTAGTTCTCTCTAGGAGCTGCTACAGCTGGAACCCCACCTTGGAGACCAGTGTAAAGTCATGCCATATACATAAAACCCAGTGTCAGTTTTAGCCTAAGAAATCAAAGTGAACTGTTTTATAAAGGGAAAAGAAGAGCAATATTCCTTGACAATGCAACTTCCTAAAAGTTACTGACTGAAATCAATGAGTGCTGTAATGGTTCTGTTGCACAAAGATACAGAGTGGGTTTTTTTGTTGTTTTTTTTTTACTGCCATCCCAATTGCCAACATTATTAAGCTGGATAATTATATTGACTGCATAAAGCTGTTGTAACATGGTGTGGTTCTATTGTTCCCTAGCTGTGCAGGTACCCTCTAACTACATGAAATACAAAGATGCGTGGAAAAAATCCCATACCTTTTGTAATTTCAGGCCATTTTCAAAAGAGACACTTAAGAGATTATTGTATACATTTCCTTGAAGAAAAGAATCCCAGGAGGTCTTTGGGAAACAGTTTCTGATTAAATAGAGCTGCCTTGCCCAGTGACAAACAGAGAAGGTTTACTTGTTGTGATAGAAAATTATGTGCCTGTATGTAGTGCCTGAAAAATGAAAAATGTTTACATCTTTCCTAAGGTTCCTGCATAACCTTTTGCAACAGCAAATCTCACAGGTGCCTCAAAGTTTTAAGGATCAGACAGCTAGGAGACACTGTGTTTATGAAGAAAGGATATTTCAAAATATCCTTTAGTAGTTTTTTCTTAACTCTGTGCAGAAAGAAGTCAGAATTTCCACTACAGTTGTACATGGAATGGAGCATGCAAAGAATGCCTCTAAAATTTTATTCACTATAAAACTGACAATTTTACAAATGGCATTTATTTTGAATAGGAAAATGGGAATTAGTGTTGTCTTATTTTAAGCTAGATTTCAGCTTCTAACCATTTTCAGGTTTCTAGAATTTTCTTATTTCAGGAACATTAAGTTACATTTATTATATAAGTCCTAGAAATTTCTGGTTTCAGTACACTTGTTACACTTTATTTGTCAAGCTCCACCCTAGAGTTGTTCAATGTCTTTTACTGATATTTTCCTGTAATTGCCCTATTTTATCAATATCAGAGATTTGAGTTTTAATTCTCTAGTGATTTGTAGCTAGCATGTATGTTTCTTTTTCATTAAAACCTTTACCAATGCTCATACTGTGAGACAGCATGTTTTGTTACGCTTTGGGTAAAGCAATTGACTGTATAAATTATCAGACAGAAAAGAAACAAATTATTTTTTCTTGTATCTTTTTAGCTTTCCATTTCAAGACTGAGTCAAATATGAGTAATGAATTAATGTTAAGTTTAAAATTC
>VYXD01005127.1:1004588-1057641 GCA_013397195.1 Hylia prasina
TTTTTAAATGTAAAGATACCTTTCTTTTAAAAAGTTTTCTGCTTTGGTGCTTACTACATAGGTTTCAAACCCTCAATAACACTTAACATTTCTCAAAAATTCCTTTGAGGATCACATATGATAGCTGAACCCCTCTGAAAATCTACTGTTAAATATCTGACAAGATTTATATGCACACTTGAAATTCACTATTTCAGCAAACAGATTTCAGAAATCAGTTTGTATGAACTGGTCTGGAATTAACCTCAGACAATTGAATGCCTTCTGTCCATGGCTTGTTTTTACTAGTTTTTACAGTTATATTGTGGTCAGCACTAGCTCAGCTAAATTGACTGTAAAAATAGATCAAAGATAAATAACAGGATGGACATTACATTCATTCCTTTTCTCATCCTAACAGCTTTTCCCATAATTTGTCAAAACTACTGGGTTTTTTGCTTCATTTAAGACTCAACATTCATTGACTTGTTTTCTCTCCTCCCTTCCTCTTCTCTCTCTTCTTCCCCTTAAATAAATAAGTTAGGGAGTGGCAGAGATGCACATTTTGACAACTGCTTTCACACATAAGACAAAGTCAGAAACATCCTGAGTATCAGTTTGCATCTTTTTCAAGAAAAACTGGGGGAGGAAGACAGGGAATTGTGTCTTTGCAAATCTGAAGAGGTGGATCCAGAAGAATTCTCCCTCATACACAAAGACGCTTATTAAGAAAGTTTGATTCAAAAGCCATGGACAGCGATAAAAAACATTCTGGGAACTAGCCTGAGTCCTCATTTCACAATCCATCCAGTTTATTGTAGTTTCACTTCTCTCAGTCAGCACTGTCCACATGAAGTAGATTTTTAATATTTTTGGTTCATTTTCAAGCCTCTTTATTAAAGTGTCAGCTTTCTGTAAACACAAACAGTGTATTTTGGTAAAATAAACTTTTCACAGGAATGTAATAATCTAAACAGTCTCTTTAGTCATCAATACCAAGAGGTAAACACAGGTTTCATTGAGGAGATTGTACAAGGTTTTGAATTAACTAATGATGGAAAATGTAGCCAATGTTGTGAAAGTGCAAGGTCTAATTCTTGTATACCATGTTGAGTATTTAGAATGTTTAATACCTATAAAAATATCATGAATGTAGGTTAAACTGGAATAAGGGGCCTAATCCTGGACTGCATTAGGAAGAGCATTGTCAACAGGCAAGGGAGCTGATCCTGCTGCTCTATTCAGCCCTGATGACAGCTCACCAGGAGTGCTGTGTCCAGTTCTGGCTGAAGCTATTGGAATGAGCCCAGAAGAGAGCTGTGAAGATGATTAAGGAACTAGACCACCTCACTTAGGAGGAAAGGCTGAGGTATCTGGGTCTCTTTAGCTGGAGAAGGGATGACTGAGAGGGAACCTTATCAAAGTCTATAAGTATCTGAAAGGAGAGTGTCAAGAGGATAACTCTTTTCAGTGATGCAGAGAAATAAGACAAAAGGAAATGGGCAGAACTGATGCACAGGAAGTTCCACCTGAATAAGACTGTGCGGGTGACAGAGCACTGGAACAGATTGCCCAGAGAAGCTCTGTAGTCTCCCTCACTGGAGATATTCAAAAGTTGTTTGGATACAGTCTGAGTGATGTGCTCTAGGAGACTGTAGGGAGATTGGATCAGATGACTCATGGGCGTCCATGCCAACCTAACCCCTTCTGTGATTCTGTGAATATAGAATAAAGCATTCAATAGACCACAGAATCATAGACACATTAAGTTTGAAAATGATCTCAAAGTCCGTCAAGTCCAACTGTTGACCAAACACCATCATGTCAATTAAACCATAGCACTCAGTCCAGTTGACTCGTCAGCTCTTCCAGGGATGGTGACTCCACCACCTCCCCATTCCAATGCCAAAACTTTAGATATAATGGATGTAGTTGAAATAAGTGATCTGTTTTGGAATACAGGTATTATAACTGGCTTAATATCTGTAATTTGGTTATACATATAAAAACCCTGACTATTCTCTGATAGTAGTTAGGAATATTAACTACTAAATGTTACAGGTAAGCACAATAACAGGTTTTTTCTCAGATAATGAAATTCTGCTGTAGTATAATTAACCTTTGACACAGATGGGAATTTTTAGTAGAAACAATTAATTGGAAATTACTCTCTTTTATAGGTCATCACCCTTTAGCACAAGTTTCCACTGCCAGCATTTTATTGTTATATTTTCTTGTGGAAGATTTTTGGGTTTTCTTTTTCCTTTTGAGGGAAGACTGAATAATTATAGTAGACAAAAATATTATCAAAAAGAATTAAACATTCTTGAACATTCTTTTGAGGAAGGAAACTTTTTCACCCAAGTTCAGTGTAAATCCATCGCTTCCAAATTGCCACTTAAGGTTCATCATTCTTATGCATGAAAACTTATTTGGAATAAGGTAAGGTGTCACTTTAAACTGACTTATCTTAAGTTCATCTGCAATTTCTCTAATTCCAGAAAATGTCTTATTCCAGTTATCTCTCTTATTCCAAAAACTGAAGGTTTCACACAAGGAGTAAATCAGGAAAATCAGCTGAAAAACAGCTATACCAGAGTAATCTCACACACAGAGAGGCCTTAGCACACTGGAAGGTAATAAGATTGAGTTGGTGGTAATGGATTTAAATTTACTAAACAATGAAGCCAAACTCTTTCCTTCCAAGGTACAGAGCTTCATAGATCTATTTAGAAAACAAAGCTTTAACAGGTATTTACAGATCTACTTTTTTTTTGTAAGCACTTCTTAGGGCTCCAGTGCCTGAAGTGGTTGCTCCAGGGTGATTTTCTCCATGTCTTCTGCTCTATAGTGACTGTATTTGTACATATGCTGGACAGGGGAAAAAGGAAAGTAACAGAAACTGAGATTTCTCCTGGTGATAACTGATTTTATAACTTAAGCTAGTACATTTCTGATATTTTTAGATCCATGGACAGCAAATGCACTGATGGTACTTCATAACTTACCCATATATCTAGACCTCCAATGTAGAACAAAACTGTAAATATTTTTTTTATTTATTTTTTTTTAGGTAAGGTTTTGGATTTCATTCTCATTTTCCATTTAATCTATTTTGTGCAACCTTATACTTTAATATAATTGATAAAAAATTAAAAAATAAAAAAGATAACACAGGTTAAGCTAAAGTTTCTCTAGACCAATGATCCAAATCTCAACTTTCTCTCTCCAGGTTACTTCAGAAAATTTGTAATAATTCTTGAAATGAGTAGAGTCATTCATGAAGAAAAGCTACATTTTTAGTTACCTGAAGTTTCCAGACAATGAAATATTGCAATCTGAGCAGAAGTGATAATTTTAGATTAAGTTAACTGATGCCAAAACCTCTGTTGTGGTGAAATTGTTTGTTAAACTTGTTCTCTATGTTAACACTGTAATCAGTTCCTAGGTAATAAAAACCATACTGTAGGGGGGAAAAAAAGTAAGAAATCCATGATTAATCTACATCTTGTTCACGTGTATTCCTATTTCCACTTTAATTTATATGTAGAAGCTTGTCATAGTAAAGTGTCTCTTTGATACAGTTTTTGCCTGAGGCCCTCTTAGCAACTGACTCATAATCAACCTGATCTATTTTGTCAACATCACAGAGAACATAGTCAAAATTATTAGTGCTGCTTGAAAATACACTTTTCCTTTCCTGTGTTATTATTTTGTAACTCATCATTACTTGGTAATGCTCATTTGTGCTGTATAAAAAACTCAATTAATATATGACAGTTTGTCTACACAGAAAAGAAGAATAATTAGCTTCAAATCTAAAGGGAAGGAATTTTTAGTTTCACACAGGAAGAATGGTAATAGAAATATAGGAGTTTTCTTATATAATTTGCTTATAAGACACTCCTTTACACTGAAGATATACTGTTCTTTTTGTATCCCAAATGGACACCCAGGACTAATCAAATAGTTTATTGAGCAAAGCATGGAAATAATAGAAACTATGATAGCAATAAAATGTTAGAGAAGGTGAATGACTTTTCTGATCTTAGCAGAAACAATATAAGAGGTAATAGCAATCTGAAATTCCTGATGATGCTGGGAAAACTGGTTGCTGCAGCATCAGATGAGTCCTTGTATGTTAGGTTTATGGTTGAACTCAATGATCTTAAAGGTATTTTCCAATCTCTGGCTGAACTTTTCACACTTAACAGATCTCATCCATAGTGAGGTGCATTGCCATTGTAGTCTTTACAATTGAGCAGGGCTTTTTTAGACATTAGCAATTCTGTGAATCATTTCTGCTGTCAGGTAAAGGACTGTTAAGCATAAGGGTATGTTGTCTAATCTCAGCATTAGATAAGATTTGTGGATGGTGTCATCCACATGGACGGGCTTTGCCGTTGCAGCTAATCAGCCAGATTCACCCAGCAGTCACGGTGCTGCTTTGAGCATGTTACCACATTGACATAGGAACAAGTTTGAGACAGCTACAATACAGGTTATATGTGGTTCTTCATGCTAACACACAACTCTTAACAATCAATGTCTTTGGTTATACTCTGTGAAAATTCTGCTCAAAGACACCATCCTCTTTCAATACCTTCTGCAGGGACCCACTACACCAACTAGCATAACAAGACACACTTTTCCAAGACATAAACTCCTTAAGAGGCTGTCCTTCCTCCTTACTTTACAATCACTCACATCATACTCAAAATGTTGTTGTTCCTTGGCTGATAGTCTTTGGCAGGATGCAGCTGAGAGTGCTTGTGATAGCAACTTGAAAAGTGCAGCCAAATGTTCCTGGTGATCCAGCAAATATTTTTCTTTGCTTTTTCCTGAGGCACTGCAGATGATCAAAATAATAGACCATCTGAGGGGATGTTGCTATACATGAAATAACACTGGGGAAAACCAAGTGCATTATGATCAACTATTACCCTGAAAAGAAAACAGACATATATTTCAGGAATTACACGAATTTAAGGCAGTCAGAATTTTATAGTTCCATAGAATATACTGGAAAATATCAAATAGTTTCAAATTCAATCTTTAGGCCATCCTGGGCAGGAAATTTGGCTGAGCATTCATGATAGAATGAAATAAATTCAAAGCTAGATAAACCAGTGTCTAAATAGGGATATCTGAATATGAAAGTTATACTTTAAAAATAGACATAGATGAGCAAGGTAATTTTTAAATGGACACATATAATTAAAAAAAAATTAAGACACAATGAAAGAAGCCATTGAAAATTTTAAATTATTTTAGTTAATGGTTTATCAAGACTAAACTCCATTGTCTTCTTCAAGAATGAAAGGGGCACTCTTCATGAAAAAATAGCACACAGGAAATACTTCTTGGTATATTTTCTACTATAAATGTTAAAATTCCTTTACTTTGAATGATGGCATACTTTTGTAAGCAATAGACTTGCACTGTATTGCACATCAAAGTGCACTGGGGCTTTATAGGGAAACTTAAAGTACTGAACTATATTCAGAAAGCTTATTTGGCAAGATTCTGAAAAGTGTGTGTGTTGTACTTGAAGCTGGTCATTTCCCACTGGTAAGATTCCTGGCTATTCAGGATCCTTCATAAATGGAAGAGTATTTTTCATTTGATGACATAAAGGCCCTTATCCTGTTGGGATTTGTTAAAAACTAGGACAGAGCAAAGAGACGGTAGCTGTTTGCAGTCTCAGTTTAAATTGTGTTGTGTCAATCTGGTGGTAATAGGTGCATACAGAGCCCAGCTGATTTTTCAGCTAAAGCCCATGTCACCTTTAAAGACAAAAAGAACCAAATGGGGTGTTTAACTGAAAACTGCATCATTTTTGCTGTTGAGCTCTTCACATGTTTAAGTTGGTACTGAAAAATTCTTATTTTCTTCCTAAAAACGAACCCAAAAAGAACCCAAACAAAACCCCCCAAACAAATAAACAAACAGAAACCAGGGAAAAAAAAAAAAAAAAGAAAAGAAAAATCAGACTATGGAATCACCAGAAAACAAGATATGTGTTTAGGTATATCAATTTGAACTTTAATCATAAAAAGATTATGTAGACAATAGTGAGAAATAAATCAGGAGATATTCTCCTACTGAAATCACTGTATATGATAGTAGCTTCACTCAGACTGTAATCTCCTGCATATTGACAATGCTTTTTTTGGCTGCTGCACATTTTATACTGATTTCAGACATGCTAATGCAACTCTTGTAACTAAAGGAATTGAAAGAGGTCTTACACAGATGAAAGCAATTTAACACATAGCTAAAGGTTAAAACATATCAGGGGAGATCAACAACATGAATTTGCTGCAATGGACTGCATCTGATAAATAGTTTCCAAGGGTTTATAGAAAGCGGCCTAAAAACATTTAAGAGACAAGGTTATCAGTATGTCAACTAAAAATATTTGATAATGTGTACCTTCATATGAAAATTCTAAAATTTTTCTCATTTAATTTCATGTTGTCCTATGTTTTCTCATATTGCCCAGTTACTGGTCTTGCTGTGCAAAAAGCAATACAAAGATGAGTGCTGGGCCAGCCGTTGAGAATTCTTACTGATTTGTATCTTCTGTGTATTTTAAAAGCTTTGTGCAATATACTGTTGTACATGACATAAATTAAACAAAACAAACGAAAAAAAACCCAGCATTTTTAAAATTTTAAAATCCAAATGAACCCCCCAGCATTTGTAAAGCCTGCATTCAGTGAATCTTAAGATCTGCAAACTAAGAAAACAGAATATTGAGAGATTTGGATGGCAAGTTGTAACGTTGCTACAAAGGATAAAAAGCTTTCATACTCTACATGTTCAAATATTTGCACCACTTAAAAGAACTCGAATTAGAAAAAGACCAATTAAAAAAAAAAAAAAAAAAGTAATCAATCCCAAAAATGAATTTCAGCCTCCAAGGCAGGATTTTTTAAAAATTACATCAGGCAGAAGTGAGTAGACAAAAGGGAAATTCAGAAGTTAAGTCACAGCCACCCTTTAGCTGGTGTACTTACACATATGTATATTGCTGATGAAGTCAGGTGTTTTCTGACCTCCTTGAGAGCACTGACATTTCAGAAAGTACTTTACTGTGTGACTATTTAAATGGGAAGGACTGATTTGTCAGTGACTATATCAGGTCAGCATTTCTCAGTTTTCTAACACTGAGATAGGTACTAAATATATTTTTTATTCTTTTGCAGATATTTTCTGCTGAGTGTAGCAACAGAGTTAATGTCAGGCCCTAATCTTATGAAGTGTTTTGTAGATAATCTTTTTGCAAAGAGAACCTGTCATTTCAGTTCTTAGTTGTAACATCTCTCATTTGCTAAACCTCCGAATCTTAAGGTGCAAGACTGCTGACAAATGCAAGCAGCTACCTTTCTTAATATTATAATGCTCTCTCCATGGCTTTTCAGGGCAGCAGTACAACTGGTTTTGAAATGGATAGAGTGGCTGTTCATAACTCAGTATGACATCCTTCCATCAGTCGGCATTAGCAAATGCTTTCTGAAGAAGAAGAAATTACATAGTTAAGTGAAAGGAAAAAGAAAGTGTCCTAGTGGCCAGCTGTGTTTTTAAGGGTGATTATAAGTAACCAGAGTTTGTATGTATTATTGTAATAAATCTTTCATTACACAAAGTGAGTAAGAAGGATCAAAGGGTGTGAGAGGAATTCTTTTTGCTCATAGTATTTTATCACTCATATGCAGCCATGATACACAGACAGAAATTACTAGTGAATAAAATTTTGAAAGTCAGTATTAAAGCCGCTGAGAAAGACTGTTAGATAAGATTATCAAGGAACTTGATAAAACATAAAAACCAGCATGAAAAGGTGCGCTTTTAAAATATCACTGGAGCAGTACACGTATCTTTGAAAGCAAATGCAGAAACAAGTTTCATTATAAGAAATATTCAGAACCATATGTGAAGTTATAAAACTATGATGGATTTTTACTTTTTTTACCCTTGACTAAATTGCTCTAGTATTGCTGCTAATTCTTATTTTCTCCCTTATAGTATGCTGCAGCACAAATGATATTAAGTTTGCAGAAATTTTTGTTTGACTGGTTATCATTTTTTCTCCTTGTAACTAAGTTGATTATGTTCTAAGTGCTATAAAATACTGATATTTTTTGTACTGGGAGGATATCCACCACAAGTTCAAGTTAAACAGCTGTCATCAACCTCACAAGATATTTGCTTCTCAAGTAATTTTTTTTTTCCTGTAATTATGGTATTTTTGTGGTGCACCCTACCTGATTATCTTATCTCTTGCTGTTGTTCAATTCAAAACTTGCTTCTAGTTGACTTCTAAAGACTTGAAGCAGTTTTTCATCTATCTGCAATTTCATTTAAATTAGCTTTGATGAATAGGATCTGGTAGAGTGGTTTTGTCTATTAACAGCTAAATATCTGCTCAGTGAAAAAATAATTTTCAATGACATCAGAATTTGTCTTAACTTGGAAGTGTTTATACTAATTATAACTAGTATCACGCCATTTGAAAAACACAGATGATGTATTTTAGGGATTATTTTTTTTACTTTTGCTTATGGATGGATTCCTAAAAATTAATTTATTATGTTTTAATGGATTTCTGGTGGGCAATTAATAAATATTTCAGTTACTACTCTTTCTTGTTTAGGTTATTTTCTAGTCTTAAAATATATGAACTTAACAATTCTGTGATGCATGCTTTAGAACCCCTTTTTTTAGAAAGGAAACTATATTTGTATGCTCTGATTTTAGTTTTTGTCTTCATGTTGTGCTATATTTACTAAGAGCTAGTTAAATGTAGTTTATTCTGCTGATTGGAGAAAAATTGTTGAAATCTGCAGTAGTTTCTATATGCAACTGAGAGTTTTTCTCCATGCTGTTAAATATTTGTCATTTTTACAAGGCAGTTTTACTTATGAAATTATTAAACTTTCTACCACTTGTCTTTTCTACTTGAAATAAGCCTTATTTGCCACTGTTTGGTATAGCTTTTAATTTTTAATGGCATGATATTTTGGCCAGTGAGGTAGAATTTTTATTCATTAAATTCTATTCGCTGTATAACTGACTGGGAAAGGAAAGTGGAGATCTTACTTGTCAGTCATCATTTATTGAGAATAACGAATCATCTTGTCAAAAGTTATAGCTAATGGAAAGAATACACTCAGGCACTATTACCAACAGATAAAATAATAATATAGTAACTGCAAAATGCAAGAGTCTGAGCTGAACCAGATCTCATCATTTAATCTGCTTCTGCAGGTACAAAATTTGTCATGAAATTGGTGGTAGTGTACATTCTCAAGCACTCCTAATGATGGGGTTAGAGCAGTGTTGCAGCCTCAGAAGAGGCAGACTTTGATCTTGGGCTGGCGTATGTACGACAAGGGTGAGAACTACAGAGGAAATATGGTGCTTGCAAAAGAAAGGGTGAAAGCCCTTTGGCCTGATCTGCCTTGAGATAAATATGCTTTTGAAGTCTTTCCCTCTGAGAAATGAAGTGGTTCATGCTGTGTGTCCTTGATGCCAGTCTGCCTGCACTGGGGTTTCTAGGTCAACATCAGAAAGATTGAGAAGATGCTGGCTGTAGCACACCATTGATAATGTATAGCCTGCTCAGCCTCTGCTCCATCCATTGTGTTCTACCAGCCAGCAGGTCAAACTGGACAGTGCATTCCCATGGCCAGGGGAAAGCAATGATTATCCAATAACCCACACATAGCTTTGGTCAAAAACATGACTGCTGATAACCTACAGTTAACATAGTCATAGAAAATCCTGTACACAACTGTTTGTAATTCTACTTGCCAGAGGCAGATTATTTCTCTGTCTCCCAGGAAATGACCCCTGCCAGTACTCTTGAAATCCAGAAGCCAATTGATCCATTCAACATATCTTCTATATTTCACATCCACAGTACTAATCTCTATTATTATCTAGTTTCTCTGGCTTTATAGGGCAAATCAGACTTTTCAGTGGTTTTGGTTTTATTGCTTCATGATTTTAGAAGTTATAAAATGAAAGATCCAGTCATATAGGCACACACAGTAGTAAAATAATTTTCCACATAATTTCGTTTACCTCCATGGGAAAATTAGTTCTCACAAAACCATGTGTGCCTGTTTGCGTTTTCAGGAATAGGCCCTGAGCAACCTGACAATATTCTACAGTTACTTTACTGTCTACTTAATGTACTTAATGCACTTAGAGCTGTAAGTCTGATTTAACAAAGAGTCTTGTACGGAAGAGATCTCGGGCAACATTCCATTTTCCGTCACACTCCTTTAAAAGTGTAGAGAGAATACAGTAAGAGGACATTTTATCAGCTTTTTCACTTTACCTACCAACCCTATGGTTGCATGCCTATGTGCACATGTCAAAAGTTATATTAAGAGTTTTATGAGAAGTATTTCAAAGAGTCAAAAAATAAGTGAGGTTTATGCAATTCCAGAACAGTTTTAGGGGTAGACATATCCACCGTGTAAGAGGGAGTCCAACTTCTCTCCAGCTTTGAAAAAGTAGATGAATTTGGCTGTGAACACATTCCACTACTTATTTTCCCTGGATCTTGAGGGAAATAGTTGGGATGTGTCAAAGAATTCGGTCAGGCAGCTGAAAATTCAGGACCATTGATTTGCTGATGTAATAGGCAAACTGTATCTGCTCGTTCCAAACTTCAGAAGAGACCTTTAGGTTGCACCTTTATTATGCCATCACAACAATAAACTGAAAACTTGTCAGTCTGAAAATTATTTTAAAAATAAATTATATCTTTATGCAAAAATAAAATAAATCAAAGGCATTGTTTACAGGAAAGCATTTTAATGAGTCAGTAAATTTCAGAATTGTACTTCAGAGTGGCTAAAATACACATTAAGAAACATTAGCCCTTGAAACTATTAGACTCTGTTTATTTTTATTTTTTTATTTTACTCTTAGATTTGTATCAGGTCACCCAAATGCTTTATCTTCAAACAGCTAAGAAAATATTCAGTAATATCACACATGCAAGAGAATCTGGAGATTCCACATATTTATAAATGAAAGGACATATGCTGAACTGAGTGCACTTACAGTAGTTACACCAGCTAAGGATTTTCCTCAAACTATTCAAGAGGAAATTAGACTTGAACAAGATTATGATGAGAGTATTCATTTTCCTGCATGGCTCATTGCATACTAACACATTAACTAAGAATACAAAGTAGCATAGTACTCTAAAAATGACTGTAGCAATCAATATTTTTACATTTGTCTGGAAAAAAATAATGCAAAGTGAAGCAGAAAGTGAGCGAAAGCTATTATGTCAATTCATTCACCTACTAATGAATATATATGGGGGTTGCTTTCAGCTATGCTTTATGACAGCACAAGTGTTTACAATAGATTCTCATAGCTGTCACAAGCTAGTCACAACAAAACTACTCATTTTAGTGGGTTTTTTTATACATTGTAAACATTATTAGAAGAGGCTTGCTAAACCCCCCCATATTAAATTACTAAAAATTACATCTATTTCTTTCATTGTATGTGCATATGGGCTATTGCCCTCATACTTTCTTTAAGTTAATCTGTAAATAGAATTTAAGGTATGCAATTGTAGCTCAGAATAGCTCTCAGAAATCACTGTATCAAAGGTACTGACCAGAGAGATCAGGAAAAAAAAAATCTTTATATTTAATTTGAGCTTTCTGGGAGTCTATTACACTGAGTGTTACAACAAGATAATGCTAAAATATAGTTACTGACCCAAGAGACCTGCAAAATAGAGAACCAAAACCAAAAAACTTTGGATGTGATAGCAGACAGGAAATAGGCAAGTGTTGGGCAGTGGGATTTGGTAGTGGCTTCAGTGATATTTTATCCCACCTGAAGTTTCTCGTAGGCATAAGGATTGGATTGATGTGCCATTGTGTGCATGGACCTTTTAAGAATCAGAAGACTTGAACCAAAATCATGAGACAAATGAAGCACGAAGAATAAAGAAAATTCTGGTTAAATTTTGGAAAAAAATATTAGTGTGAAAAAAGAAATTTTCAAACCTAACCAAACTTATCTAAAAACAGAAGAAAGAAAATTCAAATCTCAAGTACTATTAGTCCAATATATTGTAAGAAAATATTTATTCTGCAAATTTATAAAGTCAAATATTTGTAAGTAGTACCTAAGTACATGAAGATACAATAATTTCCTCTTCAAATTGCTGCATTTGTCTTGTTACCAAACTACATCTGATTACAGTTCTTTTGTAGGCATGGGATCCAACAAACAATTCAAACATGTGTTTAACATTAAAAACTTTGGCTACTGTAAAACTGTAACAAATGTTTACATGTCTCCTTGGAGTAATAAAAAAATGAACTTAGGTTTTGAAAATTATTTCCTTCCCCCTCCATCATTATGATATTAATATTTTTATGAATTCCATGAGCGGCCTTTAACTGATTGGAAGGAAAAGTACTTTAGGGAAAAAAAAATAAAAATAAAGTACCAAGTAAGCAAGTAAAGTTGTTCAGAATAATTTATATGATGAATTAAATCTTATGTCTCCATTCACAAAAACAGTGATTACATTTATTTTAAATTTATATTGCAATATTAAATTTAAGTATGATAGTTATTTGAACAAAATTTGATTTCTTTCTCACCAATATGATTAGGAACTAATTTTGCTATAACAACAGTTTATTTCTTTTACTTTTTTTCCTTCGACTAGAGTAGCGGTGACCTAAATGCAGTCAGTGTTTTCACCTCATGGCCTAAGCCAGTGACTTCCCTGTTTTGGTTCATTTATTGTCTCTGGTACTTCGTGGAGTCACTATGGATATTGAGTAGAGGACAGAATTTGCATTGTCTACTGTGATAGCACTGAAAACATGTCTTTGACAAATCAATTAAATCAATTTTTTCTTATTGTTTAATAAAGATGATAACGAATCACCTTAAATCAGTACTGTTGTTTCTATATCATGAAACTACAGTATCAGTTTTAATCAGGCAACTTTTTTTCAGAGCTTGAAGTTTCTAATTCTATCAACTTGTAGATGTTACATCATCCTGTAAACCCTGAAGAAAAGTCTCTGTAGAGGCATAATTTAGGGGCTAGAAGATAGATGAAGATTAGCAGGAAAAGGCATATTTTCTGGTTTCCAAAATCTATAGGTGTTCAAAGCCTGTTCTCTAATATGTTTTGAAGCAGGCTTCCATAAGAAGTGTGTGGGTTTTCCCAGTTCAGCGACACTGCCCAGTGTGCTACAGGCAATGCATGCAGTGCTTTGGGCAGCCTCATTGCTCCCTTCACATAGTTACAATGGACATGTAGCTGCACTTTGAGAGGTCAGACCAGTCTGTTCAGGTTTGAGCAGAGATTCAGTGTTTCCTCTCTCTATATAAATATCCCATGTAGTCAATGTAGAGACAACCTAGAGCAAGGAGGCTTTGTAATTAGATATTTCAGTTAAAATCTCCAGATTAGATTGATCTGCTGGAAAATAATTCAAGTTGTCATGGAAAAGTTAGCTGTGCAAGGAAAGGACTATCTTTTGCATCATCTAAATTTAAATGAAGTGCTAGAAATAAAAAAAGAAGTTTTACTACCTAGAATTGGATATTCAGTCCTTGTTTTGTATTCAGTGTAAGACAGTTTCTGGAACTGTTCTCAAAGACAGGGAGGCATTTGCTGACTGCACTGAGGTGACTCATGCAATACAGTACCAAAGTAAGTACAAGTGATGACCCATGGACATCTGTAAGCTGTAAGGAAGTCAATTTGCAAAAAACAAGTGTATTTTCCATTCTTTCATTCCCCGAACCAGACCCAAAGGTACTGAAGAGGCCAGTGAAGAGTAAATGTCACCCAGATGACACATGTAGCTGGACTGATGAATGCTTAGGGGCCCAATATCAAGAACTCCTTGATAAAAGACATTCACTACAGTTCATCTGCATAATGTAGGATTTCTCTTCCCATTAATCTTACTTTCTGTATAGCACCTGCCTCCAGCACTACAGAAATGTTTCTGTTGAATGCAGACTATCAAAACACTAAAAATCCATGTTCAGTATATGATTCTGCTATTTAGCTTAAATATACCCTGATGTTGAATATTATTATGTGTTGTTCTGTGATTATCAATGATAAAAAATCACATTGGGAAAGGAAAAACACATATTTTTTTCTGTTTGAGACCTTGGAATAACGAAAGCAATTTATCCAATAATATTTTGATGACAACCTACACTGCCAAAGTTGGACTATGTAGTTACATTTAAAACATATATTTTGGTTTTTTCCTGCCTTGAAACTTAAAGAACCAATTTATTTTTTTTTTCAAAATTGCTTTACAAAATATATTGACAGTAGAAAGTAATGATGGGTTTAGAAAGACAGTAAATGTATTCTCCATTTGGTTCAATCATCTGAAGTTGAGAGATGTGGAGTGGTGGTTTAATTCCAATAGGCAGCAAAGCCCACAGAACTACTCACTTCTGCTGCTTGAGCAAGCAAAGAAACTTCAGGAGTTCTTGCACCACTTCCCATGGGCAGGCAGGTGTCCAGGCATGTCCAGGAAAACAAGGTTTCATCATGTCCATTGGTTACTTGGGAAGACAAATGCCATCACTCTGAACTTCTCCTGCCCACCCTTCCTTCTTGTTCCCCTAGCATTATATGATGAGCATGACACGACATGATCTGGAATATCCCTTGGGTCAGTTGTGGTTAGCTGTCCTAGCTGTGTCTCCTCCCAAATTCTTGTGCTCCCCCAGCCTCCCCAACAGTGTGGTGGGGTGAGAAGGTCTTGCTGCTGTGTTAGCACTGCTCAGCTAAAACATCCTTAACTGATGGATTATATACGGTTTATGTACCTATACTGTTTCAGCAATTCTGAAATGCAGCCCCATACCATCTGCTATAAAAAAAGGGAGTCATTCCAACTAAAACCAGTACACTAGTTCATCATCCTCTTTTACTAAAAGTCAATGCTCTGCTGCCTCAGTATGCCTATCTATTAAAAAAAATTGATAACATTGATTCTGCAGTTAATGATGAACCAACAAATATAGTTTAAAAATACTTAGAAAGAAGAAGTAATTATAATAGTGTAGGTAATAAAACACAGAGTGTTATCATGTGCCTGCCTATGTGTTAAAGAACTTCAAGGTGTTGAAGTAGGTCATGGGATTTAATAGACAGAAATTCTTTTATCTGATGTGTCTGAAAGAAATGAGCATAATCAAAGCAGCTTCCACTAAAACAATAAATGCTGTCCAAAAGCCCCTGCATTTTCTGAGCTAATGGAAGAGAAATGTAAAGAGTCAATTACATTACAGTTATGGATAACATATTTCATTTTTTGTTTCATTTTTCTTTGCAGCTTTGTGATATTCATGTGTGGTTATGATATTTATTATTACCTATGCATAAAAATGAAAAACTGGAAAATATGTTTGGATATATATCCCTTGAACAGGCTATGCCAAAGTAAAGGATGTTCTGAATTGTTTTACCCACCAGAAAAGGTTGCATCACTGGTTTTAGTGCTGCTCCTAGATAAGGGATATACTAGATTCAACTATATTAATATCATTGTTGTATTTATGCCACCATGAAGGGGTTTAAATATCCTACCCATTGCCATCACAAAGCATGCTGATGAACAAAAACAGAAACTGTAAGAAACACAATGGATTGTAATAGAGTGAGACCTAATCTGAATTTCCATTTAACTGGGATATTTCATAATGATGCTTAATCTTGAGTTAAGATCATAATTCTGTGTCTTATCAATTTTTTGGTAGATTAATTTATTATGAATAGAGCAACAGCATACTTACATATGCTGATTCATGACTGACCTGCAACTCTTCTAATTTATTTGGGAACTGCTATTATTGTGTTTTACTGATTATTATGAACAGCATGATATTAACTAATACAACAGCTTCTGATGAAGCAGTCTGAGGTACCCATGGAAACAGAAACTCAAAAATCTGAAAACAGCCATATTATTTCTTGCTCCATCCCATTTACTTTTTAATTATTTTCTTCTCTATGTACGAATTTGCTGGTTTATGTGTCCAGAAAAGCTGCTGAATTCGAAATTTCAGTAATGCGTAAATAAATAATGTCAGCAAAAAGGTTAGGTTAGTGTTAAGAAATTAGGAAAGAAATGTTTCTACTGTTTTGGTAACTTAATCGAGAAATTTTGTTAAATGGACTACAATTTAGCTGACTTCACAGTGTTTTGAAGATAGTCTGTTGTTTAAAAGGTTTCTTTAAAAGCCTATGTTTCAACTGAGACAAAAGTATGGTCCAAGAATGGGCCCCGAAATAGGATTCTTTTTGTAGCATATGCTAATGTTTATCCAGAGTGTGGTACAAAATAGGTGACTGTTACCATCCTTCAAATAAGAGGTCTTACAATGAGAAATTTCAGAAATTTCCCATTCAACTATTATTAGTAGAAATTCACTTCTATTAAACACTAAATCAGTGAAAATTGCTAAAGTTAAAATTATTTTAACCATATTATATTAATAATAGCAATAGCTTTTAAGAGCAATAGAGCAATAGTGTTTAATGAGATATTAACTGTATATGTATATATAACAGATATTAACTGTATATGTTTGATGGCCAAAAAGTCTCCTAGTGTTAGAATGCACCATTTGGCAGCAGCATTGTTTTAAATTATAAATAATACATCTCAAGATTTTTTGTGACGCACAATACTACTTGAAAAATAGCACACCTGCTACGGGAAAGAACAGGCTGTAGAGATTTAGTTCCATTTTGAAATGGAAATTATTTATCTTTAAAATTGGTATAACACAGGAAAGATACTAACAGCTAGAGCAATGCAGTTGCTAAAGATTGTCGACATAGGTTTTACGTCAGCAGAAAATTTTGAGTGCATGAGAATTCAGAGCTCATGAAAGATTCTTGATTGACATCCTTAGAGACTAAAGTCTTCAGCTGGGAGAATTCACTTGACCATTACAGGTTTTGTACTCTACTTTTATAACTATTAAAAAACAAATGAGAAAAAATATGCAGATATTTCTGGTGAAACTTAACCTGTATATTTAGGGGTGAAACAAACCTTGCGTTATCACTACACTGCAGCGGAGGTAAAAATAACTCATTCACCACAGAAACTAGGTGGGAGAAAGGTCTTAAATGATGATTTAAGCATAGTGAGTCATCACCAGTGCTAGTTTCTGCTCACTACAATAATTAGCCGGAAAAGCAGATAGGAAAAGTGAACAGGAAAACTATGTCTGGAATACCCTACATGGAAATGCCTGACAAGTCAGACTGTAATCTGGTGCAACTTCAATAGCTCAGAAATAACAATAAATTAAGTTGGTATAGCTTAACCGTATAACAAAGCAAATTATATTTGGTAGTCTTAGACCAGTGTAGTTTTAAATGTCACTGCTTATCTAAATATATCAATGTAAAAACTGGGTAATTCATGGCAACAAAATATCTGTATGTGGATCAGCAGAACAGGAAGCTATTGTAAGAGAGAAATTCAGCTTTAGAGAATTATGTTTCAGTTTACCAGAGAAGCAATTATTGAGAGGATTCTGTTTGAAAGTGAAAACTTTGTAAGGCTTTTCTTCAAAGCTTTACACATCTTGCATTTTTCCTTATTTAAAAAACTTGATTCACCAAATTTTTATCTCACTCAAACTGATTTTTGTGTTTTGTTTGCACAGGTCAGAGTAGTGGGATAGGATGCTCTGTTTGGATGCTCTGTATTTTTTTATTTTATTCCAAGAACTTCCCATTCTTTCATGAACTGAAAATTCAACCAGTAGTTACCTTCTATATTAAACAAATTAAAAGAAATTATAAGCTATTAATAACCATTCCCACCATTACGCATTTTTTATGGAGGTAATGAGTGGAAAAAATTTTGCCATCTTGTGTAAGTCTGCGTTAACTGAGTTATTGTTTTTCTTATTAAACAATTACAGCTGGAAAAGACAATATCTGTTGGCTTATAAGGATGTAAAATATATTCCAGGCTCTTTATACTTCCTCTCAATGTTTTATGAAATCACAGGACTTGTATTTTTGGATACACTACTTGATTTAAAAAGTCATAAAGTGAAGGAATTTTATTTTAAATAATGAATGAATAAAAGTCATTAGTTTTTAGGTTATGATAATTAAAGATGGATAACCTAAAATGACATTTGACTATCTCATTAGAGGATTTTGGTTTCTACCAGACAAATGGCATATGGAAGTTTACTGTGCAGATCTCATGGAGAACAGAACATGAAAGACCTATACATTATTCTGTAATTATTTTATATAAATGCTCTTTCCTTGGAGAATTTTTTGTAATTCATCCAGGAGGAAATGTAAATCTAAACTTCTGGCCAAGTTTATTGAATTTATTTCCCGATCAGTGTCTCTTCTGAAGATACTTACTATGTAGTTTTAAACATGATTTGATTTAAACTCAAAATATAGCTGGAAAACATTTAATGGGAATAATTGGGTTAGGTCAACCCATTTTTCTTTTAATTGTGTACAGTTGTTAGTTATTCTGTAGTGTACGAAATAGCACAGGTTTTTGCTTGCCTTCTGATCTCTGCAGAAGATTGGAAGAAAGTAGAAGTCCTCCCCCAAAAAGCCATTTTCATTTTTCATTCATTTTCAAATTAAGAAAAAGGAATAGAAAATCTCTAAAAGTACCATTCATCAGTGAGACTGTGGCAGCTTTGTCAGTGTAAGCTGGCCTGAAGTTTCAAGATGCAAATATACTGCTGTCATTATATCTAAAAGAAAACTTCAGTGATTAAAATAATTTCTGCTACCAATTCAAAACTTCCTTTCTGTAGGTAATCAACAAAATGCTGACTGTTTGGACATGCTCTCATTGCTATATTTTTTTGACATGGAAATATGAATAACTGTGTACATTTATTAAAGAAAAAAAATTCTCTGTAAAGGTTAAGTTTTATTTTGATGACTTTTCTAGGTGTTGATCCCATACTTTATAGGGTTGGAATGTTAGTCAAGAAAAATATGTCTTCTGAAGGACCAATTGTAAGTGTTAGATAATTCAGCATTTTGGATAGAAAAGACTTGGAAGCAAAATATTATGCCATAGCTGGAAATCAGTAAACATTTACTGTTCCCATTTGACAGTGATTCAAAAGGGATCTTTCCAGGCTCTAGAGACAGCAAGGAAGCCAAACGCTTTCACTGTTTCCAAGGACTAGAGCCCTGAACTGTTTATTTTTAAAGAATAATGTCAAACCCTGTGCTTGGTTCAAGTTAGAAGAACTAAGTTCCTGCCTGTCTCATGATACAAATGGTTTTTACAATGTTAACTTGAGCAAAGTTATTTTCCCCTCCTCTTGAAGCTGTGGATAAAGGATTCATTAATGTGTCTTTCTTTCACTGATTTGGTTTCTTGTTCTCTTCCACATTAGGAGTAATTACTTTCCCACAACCTGGCCTCTTTTGATGAGGACTACTGTTTTCCAAATGGAAATGGTTATTGATTTGCCAAAACTGGTCTAATTTAGAAGTCTTTGCACAGCTGGGAAGAAATTCTAAAACAGGCCAAGTCATTCATACTGCTCTTGGCAGTCAAAGAGTGATTTTTGAACTTGTTTTCCAGACATTTTTATTTTCATGATTCTGCAGGGATATAATACTAGTTATCAATTACAAATATATTTAAAATTTAGAGTATAGATTTGTATTACAATATTAACCATCCACAGTACCTTTTCATGTTCAAAAATCTCACAGCAACAAATTAATATTTGTGGTTTTCCCAGATTGGTGGACTTGCATGATACATTATTTTGAGAGAGATTCCTATATTAGTGGCCTTATTGATACGTTATGAATATTTTTTATGGAAAATTAAAGTTCTTTGAATGAATAAATGCGATACATTTTCTTCATCTCTGGTTTTAAATTTAAAAGTGGAAATGCGTTCACTATTTTATTGTATAGCAATGAATCTTTGGAATAGCATTGTTAGCTCAATGTGCCTCTTGGAAATTTAAAACATTTTCAAGTAACTGATGGTATCAGAATATGGTCACTATGGAATTAAAAATACTCTGATATGGGATCATACTATTGTGATCTATTCTGATATAAGAGAGATCTATGGAATTTTCTAATTTTAGTATTATAGTACCTATGCCTTTTTAAAATTGTGTAATGGTCAAACCATATAACACAGGTCATAGGAATGTTGTGGATAAAATGATGAAAACATATGAATTCCTCTATCAAGAGTGATTTAGAGGAGGTAATAACTGATATGTACATAAATGAAGATACTTCAATACACATTTTGGAGGATATTCATGAGCAGCTGTTTATGTCCTTCCTCTTTTAGATTTTGGCAGTTGGTTTTAAAAATAGTTCGGTGCCTGATAATGTTCTAAGCATCTAACATGTCTGAAATAGTGTCCTTCAAAACCTGCCCATGAAAAATCAGTAAAGCTGGGATTCAAAGGATAGATTAATCCTCAGTCTTGGTTAGAAATCAATAAATATACACTTTGACATACCATGTGGCATTTTTCTTGCTTCTTTGTCTCATTCTTCAGAGATGAATCTATAAAACTAATTTAGCATTGAAACTAGTTGAAAAAGAAATGTGGTTATTGTGATGTTCGAGACCTCACAAAGTTCTCAAATTATGCTGAGTGGGTTTCATTACAGGGAACTTGGTGCCTTGATCTCATACAGAGGGAATTAACAAGTCTTAGCATGCTGGCTCATGGGAAATGTAAATCAGCTGATAGAACTGGAAAATAAAAAAGTTAAATTCTAGCTTTCTTCTGGACCTGAGCAGCTACTTCAGTTCCCATTAAAATGAGATTCAGAGCTTCAGAAAAAGATGCATTCATATTCATTGTACTACATAACTGTAACTGCATAGCAGCTCCGTTACTGGGCATCAAGAAAAAAGTATTTCTTTATCAGATTGCTTGCTTTCTCTCTTCCTGATGATAAGGATGGCATAAGGAACATATGGTTTCATTCAGAGGCAAGTGAGAAGTCCTAAAACCCCTCAAGTATGGGCTTAGAATGATCAGCTGGCAAGAAGACTCCTAGGTTACGTACATGCTAGTAACTGGAACTAGCCTGGGTGTGGCCTCAGGTTGACTTATGAATGTGTGTGTATACAAGTGCCTTTGAGGTCCAAATCTCCATTCCCAGAACTCCTTATGACTTTTACATTATAGAAGAATGAAATTATTATAAAGGGAAAAAAAGAAAAAGAGAAAGAGAAAAAAGCCCCACAGTGGTTGAATGAATGTTAGGGTTGACGAGTCTTACAAAAGTACTGCAAATCCAGATTTTCATGGAGCTTAAACATAACAACATGCAGGTTAGGATCAGTCCTTCTATCTTTAGGGATCTCCAACGTAGATATCTATGTCTGTTATCACAAGTGCAGGCCTTCACTGTAAGAATTGAAAAAACTTTTAGAATGAGTTTAATCTGACCCATGTTAGATTACACAATGAGGAAGAACTGTGTTGCTGTGTACCTCTTTTTCTCCACTATTACAGAGAGGTTTTAAAATCAGCTTATATGTGGGCATCTTTTCCTGGCTCCTCGAATACCACACCCTCCTTAGAATGGAAATTAGATGAAATTCAAAAATACACTCGTGGCAAGCACACCTATATATTCTTCAGAGCATCATCTGCAAAAAAAATGCTCTCAAGAATTAGATTGGTACCTGCTTGTTTCCCACAGCTGCTCCAAATCTAGCTGGTTGGATAGCTTGGACACACAGGACTTCCTATCTGTGTGTTTTAGTGGTTGAGTCTAGTTAATCAGAATTAGCTATGTTCACAAGGACCTAATATTCTAAAGAATTTAGGCTAATAAACCTGACTTTGACAGTAACTATACTGTAGAGAATTCAGACTCCTTAATTAACTGACCACAAGAACAATTCTGTAAAACCAGGAAGTGAGTAATGACAAGCAGCTGGGTATTGTAACTGAAGGTATCTGAAACTGAAAAATGACTGGCCAGATGCTAAGCTAGTTTTTTTTTCCTTAGCTACCTATGTAATTTTTCACTATCTTCTTTTTCATCTCTTGGGTAGGTGACTGCCCATCAGCTTGTCTGTGAAAAGATTTTCAGTGCAAAGTCTATTTGTGTACAAGGCTGAATATTAGCAGTGATGGGAAGACCCCTGGCATTTTAGGTATTGCAGGAATGAACCTTCAGTGACTGTCTTATCTTCAAACCACTGGCCTTGGATGCAATCTTGCTTGTGCAATATCATGGACCAATAATTTCTCTTTTCTGTGATAACCTGATGAATTTTTCAGGTATGGTTTGCTAGGCTTAAAAGCTACATTTTCAACAATATCATTGATGTAAAGCAACTATACTTTGCTAATGCTTTTTAAAAGTATCATTTGCTTATGTCTCTTCCTTAGTAACAACCTATTCCACTGTGCTTTCAGCTGCTAAAAATCTTTCCAACTTTTGTTCAAAGTACTTATAGTTTGACATTACCAATATGCTATGATATCTGCTAACTTATGTGTTGCTGCATTTTGTGAGGGTAAAGTGAAACATGCAGTTTAATTATTCAGGCTCAGTGTGTCAAGAAAACAAGCACGTTACGCATCCATAAATGATTGCATCCCACATCAGAAGTAACCTGACAGAAAGTTGTGCTTGTGTACTGCACTGAGTCTGGGTATGTGAAAAGATAAAATAATTGCCCTGGGGAGTACAGAATATGTTCAAAAGCTTAATTCATTAGTATTGAAATTACCATACAAGAATGTCAGCAAAGGCAGGAGTTCCTACCACTATTAAATTCCACATGTTTCAGAACTGATCATAACACAACAAGGGGAGAGGTAAGACTATATGCCAATTTATTTTAGTTTAGGTCTTATACAAAATCTTATTTTAGATACCTCACACTGTATGTCCAGTTGTCTTTTATTGTATTCAGTCTCATTTTTGCAGGTTTATTATGACTGAACAGATAAAGTTTGAGTTAATATGTTCTGCAGAAATCAGCAATATTTTCTTGAATATAGGCCACCACAGTTCACCTTAGCTTCTAATATAAGCTGTTTTGGCATGTGGTTATTTGTACCCATGAAGCAAAACCCCAGGACACTACACCAAGAAATTTAATTAATTTTCCTAAGTCTGTTTTGACCAAACAGATTTACATTCAGGTTTCTTGGTGAACAGCTGAAATATTCTGCACTGAGAATGAAAAAGAGGTTTTGTGTTTGACTGCTTGATTATGCTGAAAATGACAGACATTTAGTAATAGGTTTGTAAGGACCTAAATCACAGAAGTTCCACCTTGATTTTGGAGCAGTTTTCTTGTTTTTTTCTTTTTTTTTCTGTCCTCTTGTATGAGTATATAAATCATCATATTTCTTGTACACATTCACAGAAAGACAATACAATATTTTTTTATACTGTGACTGGCTGCATTGAAATACCAAGTGAGGTGAGAGGTGGTGTTACTCCACATCAGAGATATGGGTCAGTTACCTGTTAGATACTAATGCAATTGCTGTGATGAAGTTCAGCTGTTCAACCCTCGTGTACCCTAAGCCTTATCTGCTTAAAAAAATCCTGGGTGCTGTTTTTAGCTTTGGACCTGTAGCAATACACTAGAAATACAGGTCTTGGTTCTTATACTTATTCTGCCTATGAGAATTTTAATCCAATTGTCTGATCATAAACGTTGTCTGAAGTAGATCCTGTTCTGCTTCAGCAGCCACATATACTTCAGTTCTCCTATGTCAACAAGGATCTCCCTCTTCTGACCCACTACTTGTATTTTTTCAAGGACATCCAATATATTTTATACTTGTTTAGTACCTAGGCTTTGTAGACGTTTTTATAAAACTTTTTTTTTTGTCTGCTTATTTGAAACTATAGATAGAAATAAAATAAGGGAAACAAAACTTAGATATAATTTTATACTTCAGTTTCAATATTATTTCCTAATTATTCATGTTCAGGATCATTACATATGGGGAAATTATGGGTCTTTCTTTAAGGTGCAGACAGAAAATCCAAAAGGGTTATGAAGACCTGAAGTTTGTATCCTCTCAAAAGATACAAGAGAAAATATAGGACATGAACACTAGCAACAAAAAACCCAACCAACCAAAAAAGTAGACTGTAACCAAAATACTAAATACCCAAATAGGTAGAAAATAATGACCTAGGAAGGAAGGAAGGAAGGAAGGAAGGAAGGATATTAAACTTATCTAAGTACAGAGAACATTTCTTTATTATAGTATAATGTCCTTTGAGTACCTGCTTTTTCCCAACATACCGTGGAAGAACTATCTTTATACACTCAACATTGCTTTACATGACATAAGCTTATTTTTATTATATTAGTGTTTACCAGAATATCAGTTATTTCTTTTACATGTTTCTTTGTTAGACTTGTATTTTTCCACTTGCAGGTAATAGAAGGGGTTAAAAGAAAATTATTGTTTTCTGCTAATAGTACTGAAGTGTTTCTCAAGGGTAAAATACTTGAGAAGTGCCAAGACGTTAGTTCCACTGAGAGTCAACTAGGAGAGCAAAATCATATTTCAGTATTGCTGCTGAATATATATATCTTTTAGTCATATATGATATCAGCTGGACTGGACTGATTATACTCAATTGGAAAAGAGGAAAAGGTTCAGCTGATGTTGCCCTATCCTGATGACATGAGATAACACTCTGAAAATGTGCAGTATGTTCTGATAAGAGAAAAAAACAAGGGTAACCTTTCACATTTGTCCCCTTGGGAGTCCAATGACTATTATACTGGAATACCTGATTTAGCTGATAATGGTACTTACCTATTTATATCTTTCTTTGAAAGGAATATTTTATCAACACTCTTGAGAGCAGAGATACCCTTTCACTGATATCACATAAATGGAAAAGAAAAATGTCAGCTATTAACATTTGTATAACTGAATGGTCCAGAGATCAACACTGTGTTTCCACATTTCTTATAAAGAAATGGAATTGCTGGGAACAAGTGCCCCTTTTTTCTTATGTCTCTTTAAATTCAGTCTTCCTCTGAAATTCAAGGAATTATCAATTTGTATTCCAGTGCTATGATTGTAGATCCCTCTCTGTAGAGGTGAAGGGATTCACCAGAAACAGGGAATTCTTTGTATACTGTTCTCCTTTTGAAAAAAAATGCTAAAACTTGGCTCCTTTTCTGCATGCATATATTAACATTGACTTTGGAAGAAAAAACATGCCTGTTTGATATTTTTCAGATGTGGAGCCAACAGGGATCTTTCTGGCTATGGATCTGTAAAATGATTTGAATTTTTTTTCTGCATTTTACTCTAGAGATTTGCAAGTTGGTTATCAGGAGTGCTGTGTGAGTGGACGTCATAAGATGGTTTATGACTGGGTTATGCTTGTTTTGGGCTCCAAACTGACACAATTAGGTTAAAGAAAATACAAAAAGTTTTCTAGCAGTTCAGATATTTCCTGGAAAGATGTGTTGAGCTGAGAAGTTTTCTAAGAAAATGTGTATCATCTTATTTTTAAAGCCTGGATATATCTAAAAAGATTCTGACCTCAGGAGCAAAGTTGCAGTTTTCAGTTAAATAACAGGGACAGAAACAAGCCTTCCAACCTGAAAATAATATACTAAATCTTTTGAACACCCTCCTGATGTTAATGCAGTATCAAGGAAGAACACATAAGGGTTAGAATCATTTCAGTGCTTTTGAAAACGTATACCACTTATATAGCTGGTTGGAGTTCTGTGTATGACTTTGCAACTGTCAGACTAAATATTAAAAAACAAGGAAGTAAAGTGATTTTCTGACATAGAGTTTAAAATCTAAAAATTTTGCATCTTGTTGTTTCAGCTTCATAGTGAATCCTGAGTGATGGATTGACTTAGCAAAATATCCTCCAAAGTAGTTAGTGGTTATGTTTTATAGAGTTTAGAGTATGGAAATCTTTATGTCATTTCTGTTAAGTCAATGTAATTTTGTTTTTTTTTTCATGCAATTCTACTTAAAAAAAATCATTTTTCTAGTAAGAGGTGCAAGAGTTGCAAGAGAAAGATGAAAAATCCATTAAAAATATAAGAATATAATAAAGAAAACATAAGCTTTGTCTCACTGCTTTTTAAATTTTCTGAAAAGCTTCGGTTATCTTTAGTGAGTCTGAGCCACAGCCTTAAATTTTTGGGCTGAAAACAATCTGGATGCTTCATCCAGTAAATCATTTACACACAGTTTTCCTGTTCTCTATTCCCACAAGCATGCTTAATGTCACCTGCTCAGTGAAGTCATTAGACTGCATCACCTCTCTAGGTAATTGATTCTATTATTCAGCTCTGTTGACTGTAAAAAAATCTCTTCCTGATAGTTAAAATTTTAAATTGCAAGCCTTTTTTCTTTGTTTCATGGCTCTGAATCCAAGGTAGGTTTCTGCCTGTTATTTGACTGGACTATTAAAAAAAAAAAAAAGTGTATTTTTATGAAAAAATAAATAGGTCTCATTGTATATTAGTTATAAGCAACCTTTCCTGTTTCATTTGAACTTACCATGGTGAAACCTAGAACTTTCTTTAAATGTGTCTAAAAGACACATTCCATGTCTTTTAGAGGAAAGAAAGAGATAGCAGAGGCTTATTAATAAATATAATGACAGTCCAAGAACATCTTCTGGCAAAGACATCTCAAGAAGGACTTGATGTTGACAAGGAGGTATTGGAAATGACTGGGAGTTACAATATGGGAACAGGCTAAGGACATAAGTAATAAAAGGATTCAGGCAATAAATATAGGAATTGGCAGAGCATTTTACCCCCCCAAACAAACAAACAAACAGTACACAGTGTGTGAAAATCACCATAAGCTAAAAAAGTCCTAATACTGTTTTCTAGTGGATAGTGTGAAAATTTTGTCCATTAACAAGAACACATTAGATCTTTGTTATTGTTTTCTAAATAATATTACTTTCTCTGGTATATTTTTGATGGCATTCTTAGTACTTCTATGCCATTTTCCTGTAGGATTTTTTTATTATTTTTTATTTAAACATTTATATATCAATGTCTTTACTTTTTAAAATATCCTGTGTTGGATATAATCTAAATTACATTCCACCTTTCTTTCATCTTTTCAGAGATTAACACAGTTTATATTCTTCCTAGCTGCTCACACTTCAATTTTTAAAGTGTGTTGGGGTTTTGTTTGTTTGTTTTTCTGTAGGAATTATTAAAAGCAACTGCTCATAGTAATTTAACTTCATCTGGCAATCACCTTTAGAATTTTGGTGATTAACATGACTCTTCTGCTTCTATGCCTTACAACATCTCTACCTGAAATGAATATTTTTTAATTTGAAATTAATATTCTTTTTGCTGTGTTTTTCTCTCATAATTTTTTGCTGTTCTTGTTGTTAATTTAAGCCAGAAGAAAAGTACTAGTGAATAATCATAGGCATTTTAGTTCAGGTAGCAACATATGTGGAGTAAGTAATTTTAACTCACTTCAGGAGTTTACTGTTCTAATGCCTTTGAGAAGCTAGAATAAGAATATTCTTTCTTAGGCCCCATATGACAAGGAGAAAATTATGTTATAATAAGGGCTGTTCCGCTATCTATCCTTGTAAAACTTAGTGGTGGTTTCTGTATGGTTTAAAATTATTCCAAAGCATATTTATAGCCTGGCACAAAGCCACACTGTGTTCAGTGCCTTCTTATCAGACCTCTGGTGAGTCAGACAGGACACAATTACAGAGCTGAGTGCCAAGGTTCTGTTGTCTTTTCTGAACTGTGCAACCATTCTTCCCAAGGGTAAAAGCTCAGCAGAATTACCAACAGAAATTGCTTCCACACACAGACACACTGCAGGAAGCTACGTTTAGAGGAAGAGAAAGGGGACAGCAGGTTGGGCACAAAGCCTGAAGCTTTCATAGTCTTGATTTCTGCTTTGACTTCTCCGTTGTCTTTGATAAGCCCACAAAACAAAATTTTTGAACACAAGCTCTAATTGTTCCTGCAGCAGAGCTACAAGAGCAATTACTAGGGCTCCACTCAACTTGCTGAAACCCCTCATCTTATTCTTTTACTTCCCACTTACATATTTCCTGCACCTTTCAGCTCTGTGAACTTTATGGGGTTCAGGTGCACCACATTACTATCCTACATGTCCTTGTTGTCCCATGAAAGAAGCAAGGATTGTTTAGATTGGAGATTTAGGTCCTGTAGTAGTGCCAATGGAAGCTCCTTTTTTGATTTTCTGACTATGCTATCTGACTGAGTTTTTCAAATTTTTTAAAATGTGATTTTGGACATAGATTTCATCCTTTTTTTATTAAAATTTATGCACAGCCTGAAACAATTATATCATTAGAAATCCAAAATAAGAAAAGAGTTAGCAAGATGAATTTTTGAGCTAATACTAAATTAATGAGCCCATTTATATGTGTTCTGGGACTTGTAAATGCTGTTTGCTCTCAACTGGTTTGGGAAGCACAGCTGAGGCATTTTGAAGGGTTTTTTTTACCATTACTAGTAGTAAAAAAAAAGATTTAGAACAAAAATAAAAAAATTACATTTTTAGAGGAAAATATTTCTGATTTTGATTGTGGCCTCTCCAGGTAAACAATTGATCTATTTCTCAAAACTAGTTATTTAACATGGTTTCTTTATCCAATAAAGTTTTATTGCCCATGGTTTCTGGTTATTTATTTTGTGTAGGAGTATATAAATTAAATCACACAGACTTGAAGGGATTATGAAACAATGTAGTAACTAAGATTTCACCATGGAAAAGTAAATGATTGAAGAAAAGATTGAATAATCAGAAACATTTAGTATTCATTGAGGAAGAGGTCAAGCAGGAAATCCTAAAAGGAGAAAGGCAAAGACAACGGCAGAGTATCAAGATACTACAAGATGTTTAGTTATCAGACCAATGTTTATAGCATCTTACCATTATTCTGGAATACCTTAAAAAAATATTAAGAAGTTTTGTAAGTATAGATATTTAGCTATTCTGAGTAAATTTTTTATCTGAAGCTAAGTATTATCAATACTTTCATTGTTTCTAAAAGAAAAAAATTCTAATATGCTATCAGTTTATTTACCAGTGATAATGTTAATTATAGTAATGGGTAAACCATCAGTCAGCACAATGCACAGTGGTCAATACTGAGAATATTAACATCTCTGTGATTAAAAATCACTGTGTGGGTGTGGTTTAGGCAACTTTGATAACAAAAGAAAAGAAGCTTCATTTTTTTTCTGCAGTAATCAGGTCAGTCCCTGAGATTTGCGTAGGTATTTATATTAACCTATAAAGTGTGGCTGCCACATTACATTCCTGTAGACAAAAGGGCAGTACTGTCCTACTGTCATATCCCTCTTGAATGTAAAACTCAAATCTCATTAGCATTTACATCATCAGAATACCTTTTCCTTTCCCCAGACGTATCTTCAAACTTCTGTTTTATTTATGAAAGTTGTACACAAACCAGTAAAAAACACAGGAGCAAGAAAACTACCTCAAAACTAACCTATATTAATTCTTACCTTCCCATTATCAATCAGTCCTCCAAAGCCTTCTCTGTGCATAAGATGAGGATCAAAAGCATTGTAGAAGGAAAATTGAATTAAAAATAAAAAATGAAGCGAGAAAGCATGCCCTAGGGATGAAAGTGGATAAAAAAATAAATAGGTTAACACCCCCACTCTCCTCCCAAAAAAACCCAACCAAACAAAAAAAACCAAATCCCAAAACCCTAAAGGTTACAAGACTCAAATGTCAAAGTTTTAGTTCTGGTAAGAGTTAGCTTGCACTGCCTAACATAAAATGTAGTGACTGGTTTGATTGCATTCAAGTTGCTACAACAAAGAATTTCAACTTGCTTAACAGAATTCACTATTACTTCTGTCAAAAGATGTTTTGTGATGAGACAAAAACTGTTGGAAAAAACCTGGCATTGACACAAAGGTATTCTCCACTTGGAAGGTCAGAAACGGACATGGTGGAGAGTTTACTGCACTCGAGGATCACCATCTGTTTAAAAACCCCACTGTGAGATACTAAAAGCTCCTGGAAACCTACTGGTATATTCAGTGCAAAATGGTGAAGTCTGGAGGCTCTCTCAGCTGGGCATGCTGAGGTGTAGTCAATCCTCAGCCAAAAGCAATTCCTTCATGCAGCAAAACTGAGGATACTGAAAAGACTGGGGAGAAAAGCTTTCAGTGTTAACCTAAATGACAGCAGTTTCATTAGCCCATTTAAGTCAGTAAATCATATTATTATGGCAGTCAAATTGGACAGAATCTGTCAGAAAAGCTGAATTGGATTTCTCAGGCATTCATTTCTGGAAAAAGGAAACCCATAAGATCCTCTGCCATGACTACAAGTCCATATGGTGAATTGAAACAGCTTGTTTTAAATTGCCTCTGAAGAGGAATCAACCACTGGGTCTCTCAACGTACAAGATTTGAAACAGTAATAATTTTAGAATAAGTGAAATTTACTCTTTTTTTTTTTTTTTAAATTTAGGAGCTCCTTATACTACACATCCTTAATGAAATCATTAAATCTGAGGTCTGCTTCTCCCCCCCAGGTGTGCAAGTTTTAAAACACAGTATCCACACCATTTGCAATAGACATTTTTCCAGTGTACTTCAGTGTCAGTAGTGGAAGCAGAGCCAAGCTTCCATATAACCTAATGGAGCTTATCAAATTAAAAAGAGTGCAACTAACACAGCACAGATTTTGCTCTGTGTTTAAACAAAGTTAAATATTAAATTTTGTATAACTATGTCTTTTTTTTTTTTTTTTTACATTTATTAAAAACCAGGACAGTGTAAGAGGTGCTGTTTTACAGAGAAATTACACCTGGTGAAAAAGAGATAAAAATGGAGTCCAGCAGCATGGGAAGGCAAACGCCAAAATACATCTGTTGGCACCCCACCACTGCTTAAGCTACAAGAAGAAGTTGTTAAATTGTTCCATAAGAAGCTTGGGACTGCAATGAAAGCCAGCAGTTATCTCATTATGTTGTCCTCTTTATTCTCACAGTAGCCCTCCAAGATTAACCATCTCACCCACTCATTTTTTCTGTAAACCAGAATGCAGCTGTTAATTATTTTGACTTGGCAATCTTTTTTTTCCTACTCCTTCTGTTTCCTGTGCTATAACCTATTAACAACTTTTTCCCTAAGAAAGAAAAAAACATCAGTTTGCATGGGTTTTTTCTGAACATTAGATACCTTGAGAACAATTTTAATACATTATTAAAAGCAGGAATAATAATTCTCTAAGTTCTTTATAAAACACTTGAATTAGCCAAGACGTTATTTTATTAAATACAATGATAAAGGAAACAGGCTTAGTATCCTTTCAGCTGGAGACTGTTCTGTGTACCACAGGTTCCTTAGAACGTGCAAATTACTGCCTTATCAACATTTTCCTGTGAATAAAAGTTTTGATCATTCAGCTTTATTTTTTCATTTTTTACCTGCCTTCTACTTCTGACTATTTGAGAATTTTTCTTCAGCTTATTCCCTTACTCCTCTCAGTCTTCCTAACCAGATCTCATCTCTTTGATAAAAATTCAAAAAAGTCAACAAAAGGTGTGGCTTCACATTTTACTTTATCCAATAAAGCTGTCAATTGTGAATTAAAGAGGTGATCTTTCTGTTCCTCTGGGTCTCCCATGCAGGCCCCCTAACCAATCAAAAAGAAAAGAACCCAAACATGTATTTATTCCCCCCCACACACATACATGCACACGCACACACACACAAACACACACACACACACTGAACAAGTTCATACAGACAGAAGATCTGAACAAGAAGTTGGGAATAAATGTTGTTAGGCCTGAAAAAGCTAAAGAGGGGAAGTTATTGTCCTATAGTCAGATATATTAGATGATGTGAATATTATAATGTGAAACTGCATCCTTGTCCTGAGGATGTCTGGGATGGTTCTAACATTCTTCATAGTAGCCCATACAGTATTTTTTTCATTTGTGCCCAAAGAACTGCTAGAAAACTACAGTGTTTTGGCTATCATAGAACTATGTTCACACAGCATCAGAGCTTTCTCTTTTTCCCACTCTGACCCACAGTAAGCAGACTGGGAGTACACTGTGGAGGGATATTCCATGCCATAGGTTTTCATGATTAAAATAAAACAGAAGATGGTGGGTGGCCTTGTGAGTTGGCTTCCAAGGTTCAGAGAATTGCTGGGCATCCATCTGTCTGTTGGAGACAGTGAGTGATTTCCTTCGTTTATTTTTTTTTCCTCTTTCCTTCACCTATGCAGTTGGCTTGAAAGAAACTAGACTAACATTTGAATGGATTTTCCACAGTTTAATTTTTCAACACAATAAAAGTTCTTATGCAAGCTTTGACACAAGCCATTATTGGAGAAAACCCCAAACAATATCAAAATTAAGTAGCAAACCAAACAAAAAACCTCCTGAATATAAAAGTTATTTTATTAGCATTTTCCACAACATTATGATTAATTCACATTAAATTCATCACAAACTTAATGTGAAATTGGGGTCATCATAGATTTCCAGACTTGAGGTGTGATATTTGGTACATGTTCCAAGGATAAGCTTTAACTATTATGTTTATGTGAAACCTCTTGAGCTGTCTTAAGAATCAAAGTCCAACCCACAAATTACACTTCCGTTTTGTATCATGAAGGTTCTTTCTGGACATCTGATAATAAGACCTTTGAATACTCCAAACTGAGTTTGAAATTAAATGCATCAGCAAAGCAATAGGTAAAACTGGAAATAGTTACTCAAAATCAGACATTTGGCTTTATGTCCAAATTAATTCCTTTGCAGCTGCCTAAATAACTGTTTGTTACAATATTATTCCTTTGTGGCTCAAAACAGATGATTCTGTGTCTTTCTTCAGGCCACTTACGAGATAGCATCACCACATTTTGTACATTGTTGAACCTTATTGTTTTTCAATTACCAACACTAATTCACAAAATCTTGCCCTGGCCTTGCCCTGGCTTGACAAAAGGTAAGTAAAACCAGTTAAAGCTTTAACCCTGCATCTTCTGGTGTGAACACTTTTATTCACTATGCCCTCAAACAGAGAACTCAGGAGAAAGAATATATACAAAGAACAAAACAGTTCTTTTATTACACCTAAAAATGATAAAGTATTTATTAAAATGTTATGTAATATGTTTTAACCTTCTTATTCCTTGCAAAAAGTAACAGGATATAATACCTGTACTGATGTTATGAGACTTTCAATGGAATTGATTCAAAGAGTAGCTTTATGTTCATAAACATGTTATAACAAATAGCATGTCTAGAATCTATGCAGATAAAAATACTAGTCTTTTACCTTGAAATAAAAATGTAGGTACGTCATTTTCTAAGCATTTGGCAAAAATTCCAACCATATGTAACATAACTGCCATTACATAGTTTTATTTGCGAAATGATTCACACAACTTTTTTCCTTGCCAGGTCTCTGATTTTGAAGGAAATCATCCATTAAACAACTTCTAAATTCTAAAAAAGATTTCTAAATTCATAACCCTAGCTGTGCCCTTAATTTTATAACTTAAACTTCTTTAAACTAAAATCAAAGCCTAAATCCAAGAATTCATCTGCTTTAAAGTCTGACTAAGTGTCTGTGCACTTCATTTTATTGCTGTCAGTTCTCTGCTGAAACTTTGAATAAGGAACAGGATGTTTCTTTCTTTGTCAAATAATAAAAACAAGAACATTAAACAAGTGTAGGATCTCAGTGTAATTCTTGGCTTGCAGTAGAGTTTTGAATAGTGTCATCTGACCAGAACAACAGGCTATAGAAACAAGCTTGTGTAGACTATTGCTTGTAGTTATTCATTGTACGTAATTTTTGCAAAATGTGTCTACTTGTCCAATATATAGGTATATGAGGCATGAAGACAGAAGTTCAGCTTCCTATTTAACATCTGTGAGGATAAGATGTATTTCCCCAGGGATATGACAATCTACATAAGGGACATACTGTCTAAGTTTAATATCAGATCAGATTTTTTTTCTGATTTGGGAACTACACAAAAGATAACATCATTACTCCTGGTACAATCCAATTAACTGGTTTTGACTTCATAATAAATGACTAAAGTTATACAGAATAGATTTTAGGAGACAGATTTTATTTCATTTCCTTTGTCTGAGCATGATATAACATCCAAGGTATGCCTATACTAATGAGATGTAGTAGGAGTGCCATTTTATAATGATTAGGTCAACCCTTAAACTTAATGCCTACTTTCTACAAAGGGCTCCCAAGAGTTATCTTTAAGTTACTTATCCACAGAGGTATGAATATACAATGGAACATTTATATAAATACTAGAAAATCCATGTGTCAAATGCATTGAAATCCACATAGTATTTTAAAGGTCCAAGAAGGAAGATTTTTTTCCAAGTGAGTTCAATTAAACACTATTTGCCTATTTGAAGTTCAAGGAAAACCAAAATTGAAGAGGAAAACAATCCTTCAACATGGGCATTATGTTCATGACAAGCCTACATTCTCCTCCCCACACCAGAGGGAGATTGAATAAACTACAAAGGAGGAGGAAAAAATCCTCTGCCATTACTTGGTAAATACACATTTTAATGATTTCAACACATGCATCATCAGAGGAAGAAGAGACAGAACATGTCCTAAGCTGCAACACTGGTGAGAGACACCCCACAGACAGACACAGACATGGTATAACAGATTTAACTTGTACCCCTGCATCTCTCAAGCAAAGGCTGGGAGGTATGAGACAAACTTCCATCTGCCCCACACTCACGGGGGAGGGGAGAGAGATAAGGAATGTCTGGAGGCAAAATCCAGCCACTTTGTGTGTCTTTTAATGGTAGGAAACACAGATTGCCTAGAACAAAACTTAAAATCATATTTCCCACAGTAATACTCTGTTTAGTGGACAACTGTCATGAAATGTGTCCAACCAGATGCCTCTCCTCTAGGTGTTATTCCTTACAGAGACCAGTATATCTGTCCTCTAAGTGTCCACAAAGCAGTTAAAAATAGATAATAGCACTGGTAAAAAAACCTAGCCATTGCCTCAATCACATATCTTTTTTTATACACACTATTTAAAAAGCTTTCAGTAGAAAAACAAAAGTCCAGTTCTCACCTCAAAGAATGTCAGAGGCAAAAATACATTTTATGCTGTCCCTGAACTTCTGTTTAGCTTTAGTTATTATGCAAAATATCTTTTCTCAGTTCACAGCTTGTGGAAGGGAAGGATAAGAGCCATCTACATATGGAGACAAATAGCTGGTCAAAAGGATCCTTTCTGGTATTTGAGTTCATCCCAGCATTTTAACAGCTTAAAAACAATTGCTGTTTTCTGCATTTTCTCATACCTTTAAGGTCAAGTGTGTCTTAGTACATAATGCATCAGCCTGAAGGAAAAACACTGTGTTGTCTAATTGCCTATTTTAGAAAAAAACACAGGTTAAATGTTTTGTCAGGGAGAAAGAGATTGATGAGTTGCTTGAAAAATAGGAATAGCTCCAGTCTGCATTTAGAATCCTCCACAGGTGTGGATTCAGTATATTTGATAGTTCAAGGTTTGTTAGTTGGCAGCTTTTATTTTTTTTTAACTTGGCAGCAAATGCTAGGTTGTACCACCAGGAAAAACCAGTGAGTATGAGCTGTAATTTAGGGCAGCTGTCCTTTTAAGAGGAAACTCATTCAGTTGAATTATTAATTGGTGTCATCAAAAGAGTAATACACACTTTCCAACTCCATCATTTAAACTGCTGGTTTTTTCAAATGGTTCAAAAATCTGTTAAACTGTGAAATGAATACATGCATCATCTATAAATACTTCTTACCATTCAGCTGACTATTAATACCTTTCTTATAGATGAATCTATATAATTTTGAAGGCCTTTGCCTTTTACTGCTTTTTGTTTGGCTTTTTTGGGGGGGTTTTCTTCTACCACCAAAGAAACTTTTAAAAGCATCCCAGAAAGAATATTTTTGCCTTGTGAGGTTGCTATGGCTTCATTCAAAGACAACAGGTGAGCAAGACTGTTTTCAGGTGTTGTGAGCCACCTCCAGGACTGCTTTCTCCTATGGGCTGTTGGTGGATCTGTGCTCTGCTGGGGACGGACCCCCATGGGCTTCCAGGGAACAACCTTCCCTTTCCATGGTCATTTAAGACAGCCTGAGATCGCATTCACACAATTCCCTCTATAACATAAAAGCAATTCTGAAAAAAACACTCTATTTTTTTTTCATTGTATAATCTGCTCTTCCAGTCCCTAATTTTAAGCTTTTATGTTTTCTGTTGGGGACAAATGTTTATGACATCAGACTTGTCTTCCTACATATACTTAGTTTATTATATTAAGAGGAAGCATAATAAACCCAGAATATTAGAGGTGTTCAGCTCAAAATTCTGATATATTCTGAAAAAAAAATATATAATTAAACACATTAGAGAGTGCTAGAGCTCAATTTAGTTACACATCAGATGAACAAGTGTGTAGACTTTATCAGAAAAAAAGTGTTTGTCTCGGGAATTTCTCTAGCAGATCTGACTTAAGTATTTACATATGCTTTTGAACTCCAAGTGTCACGTCTTAGCATATAACAACTATGACCCATCTTAAGAAAAAACAATATAAATTTTGCAAAATCATTTTCATTAGTGTACAGACACAATATTTAAGAAAACATAAAGCTATTTGTTATCTTTCTTTGATTAAAGAATTACCGTAAAATAAAATTTATAAATTTTCTAATGATTTCGGCAAATAATATCTGCATCTACACACACAAATTCACTCACTCACCCATTGAGGGAATTCATCTCTTCAGAGATGTCTTCCTTGGTGCCTTAGAATTTACTCATATATGTTTTGGCATTTTTAGAGTTTTCAATAATCTTTTCTGTTGCCATGATATTTCCTTATTACTTGTGGTGTCTTAGTTTTTAGGGACACTTACAATTTGTACAGTACCTAAGGTACGACCTCCTAACTTACAGGTACTAAACATTTTTAACCCTAGAAGCAACATGGGCTTAATACAGAACATCTGTAAAATATCTTGGAGAGTTAAGAAATAGAATTCCTTAGTAATTCTTCCATCTGTGAGTGATGACAAAATTTTCTCAGGAGAACTGGAATGGTGTGGATATGCAGCTGGTCTCCAGAGAAATCTGCTCATAATATCCTCATTACCTTTTTCTATTTTATTTCTGCTGTAGCTGAGGGTTTGGACTGCCGACCAAAACAGCAGATACCTTCTGACAACCATGGGGGACAGCCTGGCACTGGCATCATCTCTGAATTGCTGGTGGCTCGTTTGCCACAGGCATCCTGCACTGACCCTTTTTAACAGATGAGGAACCTTCACTTCTGAAGGTTATGAATTTCTCCTTGAGTGTCCTCTTCACTCTGAATTCATCTTGACATTTGACCACAGTATTGATCCATGAAGGAGGTTGGTATTACGTCAGAAATTTGTTCCTAGATTTGAATAACCTTTTTGAAAAGTGGAATATTAACTCTATAACAATGGTGGCTGGAGACTAAATTGTGGCTACTAATACTACCTCAGAAGTGCACCCAGGCAATGTTTAAAGGCTGGAAAATGTTACATTTTGGACTAACCAGGAAAAATACACCCACTTTTTTTTAAATTGTTTTTTATTTTATGTAAATATTGTATATTCAAAAAAAAAAAAATCAGCAATACTCCTTAGCAATAACATACAACATTATAAGAATTCAGCTGCTTGCCAATAAATAATTATTATTTTAAAACCTCTTTGTTGTATATTTTGCAAGGAAGGCAAAAAGGGTTTTTTCAGGTATATAGGATTTGCAGAACCCTTGTATCCTGGTACAATTTGATAAAAATAAACAAATATCTGAAATTTCAGTGAAAAAAAAGCACTTAGTTCCAGGTCTCCATCATGTGTTTCGTTCGCAGATGGTCAAGATGAATATCAAGAGGGCCTTAACACAGAAACAGGAACAGAAAGAAATCACACGAATAATGAAAAGCTATGGACAAGTATTTTCTCTGTCTTTTTCTAGATCAAATTGTGGAACATATGTAGACTATAACAGGAAAGAAAAAAATCCATAATGGCATATGTATGCATCCAATGTCAATTCAATATCGACAACAACCTATTGTCCCTCTTGTATGTTTCTTTCATTATATCTTTGTCCCCTCCATAAATATTGAAAATTCAATAAGGGCTGCTTTACCAGCTAAAGAGTCAAGCCTTTGCACAGCATGGCTTTGACTCTTGTTTTTAGCTTCAGTGAAAGGAGCTAACAAAGACGCACTGTGGAAATATTATATAGGTTTCAAATCATTACTTGATATTTCAGCTACCTAGCTTTTAAAAACCATTTGAAACACTTTTGTAAGAGACTCTTACTCCTTTGTTTTGAATGGAAAAATTTTTGTAATAAGACAGGAATCATCAGCCTAGAAAGATCTGCTGCATCTATGAGTTGGTGATACCAACATAAGACTTTAATAGAGGAAGATGGTGAGTTCTGGGATTAATATTTGAACATTGCACAATTATCTGTTAAATTGCAAGAGGCAAAAATGGACAAAATAATTGCTGTGTGTACTATAAGCTGGTTTTCATAGTGCTCATCTTTCAAAATGTTTTTGATTACCTTTGTGTCAACTCTGTGGTGTGCAGAGGTTTTCTAAGCAGGACTAAGAAACTGTGTAAGAGTTACACATTTAAGTACAATATATGAAGTTAAACATTTTTAACTATAGTAACTGAAATAATTTTGTAAAGTTAACAGGTAATCTTTTGACACAGTGCTGATGTTTTAGAAAATGTGTTGAGTAAGGACTCCACCATGATGTTTTGGCTATACAGTAGAGGCATTCTGGCATCTACTTAGAGGAATGTCCCTTATTTAGTTCTTTATTCCAGGTGGGAACTGTCAATGGAGTGAGGGCACACTCGGTGCAGGCTTCTGTTCAGTGTCTGATTTCATCCTGGACTCAAGCGTGAGAGGCACAAAACACTCTGGTCTTCTCTGGGAAGGCAAATGAATATGTGCTTGTCTTTGAATTTATAAATGCCTTCTTGAACTCTGTCAGAGTACTCTGTGCATGACCACAACTAAAGTTTGAACCAAAATAGTTGTGGTCAGCAGGCATTATTCCCACCACATGAGCCATTGTGTTCTTTGGACCAGCTTTTGGTAAATGTGCTAAACTGCTCTGGGCTGAAATCCACTCTGTTACTCCTATTGTTCCTCTGTATCTGTGCCTACTGCTTAAACTTTTCCAACACTGTGCTATTTTCCATGTAAGTAGCAGGAGTGGAAATGACTGACTTTCTGCTTGCATTACATGTGTGTGCTTGTGTGAAGCACGTCACTGTGTGGAGCTGACTGGTGCCTGTTTGTTTTTCTTGATTTGGAAACAAACCACCTCCCTTTTAAGTGCAAGAAATCATCCTGCCTAGCAGTGGGAAGTGGTCTTGCTGTGGTCTTGCTTATTTAAGATGGAGATGATTAAAGAGAGACGGAGTTCAAAGAATTGTGGGTTTTCATTCTCAGTAGTTTCTGTTTTTTCCCCTTTTACTCTAAAAGAAGCCACTTATAAAAGATGTATTGTTTTTCTGTGTATGAAGACATACAACTCTTCATAATTTCCTAGAACAATGTGTGGCACATATTTAGTTAAGAGGACCCCATCCAACTTTGCAATACTTCTCTTTTGTAAAAAGACCTTCAATTCCATTAGGAGGTGGATATATTGAACAACCAGTAGAACAGGAAAGGTTATTTTGCCTTGACACATACCTAGTTTCCTAGATGAAAGATCAAATTGAATTTAAATACATTTATTTTGTAACTGATCATGTGGAATTATATATAAATCTATTGGAAGATTTTTGGAGGATTTTTTAAAAATTTTGGTAAGCCCATATCAATCTTTCAGGGCCTTTAGTCTCTTTGCTTCCATACCCCACTGCTCATCCTTTGATTCTGTGCAATTTTCTTAGTGAACCAATATTTATATGTAGTGATCATGACATTTTTTGTGACATTACTTTTGCAATGATTAAAAAAAAAAAAGGAAAAAATGAAATGCCAAAATTACTCTGTAAAAAATTATTGCAGTGACTTGCAATGCTATGATATGAAAAAGTGGGGAAAAAAAGAGGGGAATAATTGCCTTTATGTAAAACTATATTTCTGATTTAACTGACACATGGCTATAACATGTGTTTTTATTTTGGGAAATGTGTCTCACGGTTGTTTTCCATAATGTCTGCCACATGCTGCCTGTTCCTTTTGCACAGAGCAGTATTTTGTACTTCAGACAAAATAAAGATAGATTATTTTTATATTTCTAGACAAACTAGTGTTGGAATGGTTAAAACACTGGCATTGCTCACATAATTTCTGAGTGAAAAAGTCAGCGAGGAGACAAAAATATCTTATCTCTAGGATCCTGTGCTATCTAATGCATTTTTATGTACCCTGGATTTTCTAAGTGAGTTCTGTTCTGCTAAAGTGCTTGTATGTAATTTTGAGAAGTTATGAATGGAATTATCGGTTTGGTTTAAGATCAGTAAGGCTAAAGTTAAATTCCTAAAATCTTTTCCCCCTGGATTCTGTCATGTTGGATGACAACACTAGAGGCATGGAGTCTGGATGCCTTTGACTTCACCTTTGCTCTCCTTTCCTGCACATCCAGATTCTATCTGTGTTTACCACATTTAGTAGTATACACTTTCAGCTTCTTCTAAAATCTAAAGATCCTCAGATCCCCTCTCCTTTCATGCCTCACATACTGCAGCTTATTTTTTTTTTCTCTTAACATCATACAAATTACTCTCCTTCAAAATGTTTCTGTTAGAGTCATCTTGAATCTTGCTTCACCCCTTCTCCTGAGCTGTTAGTTTTCTTTCTTCTGCTGAATAAAACTACTGTTTTTACCAGTATGTCCTCTCAATATTTTAGTAAATATTCATTTAATAAGTTCTGTTTTCCTTTATTTTTCCTCATCCCTATAACCCATGTGTTTCTATTTTCCCCTTCCCTCTATTTATTTTTCCTTTGTTTCACCTAAGAGTTAGAGATTGGAATAAAAAATTAAAATGTTTTCTTTGTCTGTTTAATAGCTCAGCTGGATCTGGGTATTTTGCCTCTAGGAAAAACAGTAAAACAGAAAATGAAGGTTAATCAATGCAAATTCTGACACAAAGAACAGAGAGGAGGATGGATAGCCTAGCTCACGTAGCAGTGATTTGAAACGTATTTTTTCAGTGATCTTCTGTTAGATAGATACTTTTCCAGTAATGTGTACACTATCTGTGTTTCCTAACATTTTGAACTGAAAGAGCTCATAACACAGGACCTGTCACCTTAGTAGGGTCTTGATACTAAATACTGTTTGTACAGGATTATTTTTTTACACCATCATACTTAGAAAATATAAACAAGCTGCAAAAAAAACATTTTCCCAGAAGTAAAAACATTTTTGTACTGTAAAAAGGACTAGTTTGATTTTGCTTTAACATAGTAAAAATGAAATCATAAAATCATAGAATTTTAGAACGGTTTGGATTGGAAGGAACTTTTAAAGATCATCTTATCCAATCCTCCCTAGCCCCTGCAATGAGTAGGGACTTCTTCAGCTGCATCAGATCGCTTAGAGCCCCAGCCAACCTGACCTTGGACACTTCCAGGCAACTTACATCAGTGTCTCCCCACCCTCATCATAAAAAAATGATCCTATCCTATCCTATCCTATCCTCTCCTATCCTATCCTATCCTGTCCTGTCCTGTCCTGTCCTGTCCTGTCCTGTCCTGTCCTGTCCTATCCTAATTTTGTCCTTATGTCTAATTCAGTTAAAAACGGTTGTCCCTTGTTCTATCACTACAAGTAAAAACCGTCTCCATCTTACCTAAAAGCTCCCTTTATATATTAAAAAGCCACAATAAGATTTCCCTAAAGCCTTCTTTCCTCCAGGCTGAACGACACCAACTGTCCCAGCTTTTCCTCATAGGAGAGGTGGTCCAGCCCTTTGACCATTTTTGTGGCTCTTGTCTGGATCCACTCCACCAGGTCCGTGTCTTTCTGTACTGGGGATCCCAGAACTGGATGCAGTACTTCAGATGGGTCCTCACCAGAGCAGAGAGGGAAAATTTCGACCATCAACCTGCTGGCTGCTTTACATGATTATGTTTTTTCTGAAATTAAATTGTCAGAAACAGATAATTTCATGGAAGTAATCAAATACAGTGTATCAAATGGTATACTTTCACTTAATTCTTCTTTCATTTTTAACAAGTACTTTAACTCATAAGCTCACTGAATCATTGTCTGTGACTATTTATCTTTTGATTTGGAAATGGATATTTGCTTCCCCTGATCTTTTTAGAAAAGAACTTTATTATTTGATTAAAAGGAATGAAATGAGGAAAAATTATATAAAGCTAAATGTAAATGTAAAATGTTGTGCAGCATTCAATACTGTATTTTCGACTATCTTGAAAAGTAATTCTCGCATATTCTCACAGTTTATAAAAATATTTTGTAACATCTTTTTTAATCCAGGAAATCAGGTACGTATATGAGAAATTAGCTAAGTTTTAAATGAAAACTTCCCAGGAACAAAGCAGGTTCTGATCTTGTCTATGGTTTGGAGTCGAATATCAAAATTATGTAAAATTTTAGCAGAGCTTTCATCTTGGGACTTAAATGTAAAACAGTGGCTCTCTGGGTCACAGTGTTGAGGTCAGGCTACAGTAATTGCAAAAAAGGCTAAAAATAACAAGCGTGCTTTGATCATACCATCTGTGCAAAACCAGAAGTGTCCTTATTTCTCAAAACTGCTTTATACATTTCTCAAAATGCTGGCTGAGCAGCTAGAGTAGAAGGCATGATGAAACACGCTGGCCAGAAATCTTTAAATTAACCATCCTGTCCAAAATCTTGATGAACTGGAACCTTACCCTGACTACAACCGAATAGCTAAAAACGAGCTTAATAGGACATTATTAAATGGCAGGTGGACCACAATATTTTGGAGGCAGATTTTTCTCTTGGTTTTGCATAAAAGACTTGTTCAGAAATATTTCTTACCAGACAATTTCTTGTCATAAAGTGGACCTGTTTGGGGTTTTTTTGCATTTTTTCTCATTGTTTCCATCTAGACTCCTCTTTCTAGTAAAAAATGTAGAAAGTTTCATTTGAGAGAGAGTGAAAAGTAGAAACAAAAACCTACTCTTCAACTATAAAATATAGCATGGTATTTTATCTGAAAATTTTTGCTTGGTATTTGGAACTTTGTGATTGAGTCAGAATATAGCTCTTAAAAATATCTAGTCCTAAAGTTTTGAGGTTAGAGGTCAACAGCTCCCCTATTTGCAGGTTACTTCAGTGATTACTTTACTAACTACCTGCAACATCCTTGGCAGTTTTTTTTTTTTAATTATCACTTGGTAGCTGGTTGTAATTTGCCTAGTTCTTGCTTCATTTGCTGCTGTAGTTAATTATCCTTTTGTCTTCCATATCAAAAATCCTACCATCAGAAATCTTCTCTCCTGTATTTATTTACAAAATGATTAAACCTACCTTGCAATTTCTCTTTGAAAAGCTATACAAATTGAGCTTATGTAATGTGGGGCTGGCTCTCAAGACCATGAAGTACTCTGGATTTTGAGTGATGTCCATGCATATAACATAATTTTAATTTGATGGCATTTTTAAAATTGGACTTAGTCTTGTATCCTGTAGAAGTTATGGCACCACATTCATTACTTTACACTAGTCTTCTAAAGATCTAAAATACTGCTACCGTCTCTTCTGGATATCACATTATGAAATGGATATATTAGTGCATCTTCTCAGGCCTGAAACTTATATTTGCTTTGTCCATATTATTAGTGCTTAAAACTTGAGAAGGGAAGTACCCTTGAATATAGCCAACTCTTACACAGCTTACTGCTGGTAATATATTCGGAAAAAGAGTGAAGATACAGAAAATGGCATGAGTAATGACCTTATACAAGGAGTTTGTATATAAGGTCCTTGGCTACTTCAGTGTGAAGAAAAAACAAAGTAGTTTGAACAACCACTGATGAAATCCTGGTCCTGACACTCGAGTGTGTTGATTAGTTGAGTCTGAGCCCTCACATTGATATCAGCCAAGCTTTTCACTTAGACCTGGTACACTGTGCATCTCTCATTTCAGAGAAGCACAAACATCCATACCTATTTTGAAGTCACATTTTTCTGTATGTTACACACTCAGAAACTAGGGTGTTTAGAAAATATTGAGCTCATAATGGAATTTCATTAATTACTGTTTCAAAATGACTGTACAGACTGCACCTTTTTCCTTTTAATCTGGACAGAGCCACTCACAGACTCACAGTAACCTCTTTTGATTTGCAGTCTAAAAGCTGGTATCATTTTATTAACAACAAAAAAATCATTATACAAGCAGTGTTAATGCTGAACAGTGCAAAAAATGTCCAAAGGCTGAGTAGGTAGGGCTTGAATACCTGTGAAAGGCACAGTGACCCACATATGAATGGGTAAAAAAGAAAAGAGAGAAGACCACCTTTGATTTTACAAAACTTTTAATCACTTCCGTTTCATAGTACATTTCAACTGATTTGATATAATTAACCATGTTCTGAAATGATCTTTTAAAGGATCTTGACATTTCAGGAAAGGTTTTGTATTTATGCCTTTACCTACTGTGCAGTAATATTAGCAATGAAGAAATTACTTCAGTATGAAAAAAAAGAAATTGCTCATATGCTCTGCAGTGCCATCTACAGTATTTTGGCCACAACTGAACCACTTAACGGGATAAAATGTGCATTGATCTGTAAAGGAAAAGTAAAGTTGAAGGTGTGATCTATCAGTATTAAACAAACATTAGAGAGCTGAACTACAGGTTAGCAGGGAATTTACTAGACTAAAACTCTATTTCCCAGGTATTTTCATCTTTGATTTAAACATAAAATTTTATCAGAAAGGATTTGAATTGTTTTATAACTTCTGAACAGAATCAGCAAATTTTAACTCCCATAATACTGAAAAAAAATGACATGATGCTATTTTACAGAAATATGGCACCATCATGAAAATAAAGAAAATATACATTACAGCTTTTAAAACAAACCCACTTAGGTTCTCTTTGCCTCCTGTCTTCAGTCCTTCAGTCCTTAACTTTTTAATTTTACATTTTTGCATTTTTTTCCCATGCTTGTGTAAAATAATGTAAAAAAATGTAAAATAATACACCGAAATAAATTCTGTCAAGTTTTCATGAGCCTCAAAAAAATATTTTATTTTAAAGGGTTTCCTTAAAGAAATTATTTAAACATTTGAGAACTGGTAGTAGTGTTCCTAATATTGAAAAACATAACTTTTTGGGTTATTAATTAAGATTCCATTACATTTTGTATATATGGTATGCTACAAATATGGTACTTGACTTCATGTGAGCTCCATTTTTGCTATAGTCAGGGTAATTCTTCATTTAGAAAAAAAAGTTTAATTTTATGAATTGCTAATCATAGATCTTGTGAGAATATAATATTTTCCCCCCTTAAAGTCCTGATCTTTAAATCCTATACAAAGAGTGCTCCATACGGTGTACATGCAGATGAAAATCTTTTATTTATTAAACCAGATATAACTAGTCTCTAGAAAAATTATTACTGATCAAAGCAAGCAAGGATGAACATTTTCAATTAGAGGTTGGTTTTAATCATTAAAACCAAGATAATATTTTCTTGACCACTGAGCTTAGAGGTCAGTTTGAAAGTATTTTTTTTTAATTCTCTAAAAAGTAATATATAGAACAAAGCCACTATATGTTCATTTGCCTGGTTATGACTGTGGCAAAGCTTCGCAGGAACATATATGCAAGATCTCGCTTTCCAAGTAATTACTCAAAAAGTAAAATTATCAGTGAAACATGAGAGCCTGCTTTTCCTTGGGTTTGTTGTTTACACCTTCTAAAAGTCACAGAACACCAAGTTTTTGTAAGGTTTGAGTGGGAAGAACAATTTCTGTTTATTGTTTAAATTCTATCAAAAATACTGAGAACACTGGGTCGCAGAGTAAGGTCAGAGCAATTATAACATTCTTCAATGATGATAAATGAGAACTCAAAACTGGAGCTTATCACTCTTGTGCAACTTCACTATAACAAATACAATGAGTCTCCTGTGTTATATACCTCAGCACCTGGCTCTAACAATTAACCTAAATCATAAAATTCCTGGAGATTTTATTATTACAGCAATTTACCTGAACATTAAGTTCAGTGTCAAAAATTCAGGTCATAAAAGATATGATTTTCCTGTAAATCATTAAAGTGACCTGTCAGATTCTGGTATTCCCTGGGAGCAGGTAGGACAAACTAATGGGTGTAAGTCCACTCTCCTCATGTAGAAGGGCTGGAGGCAGGATCCTTGAGAGGGAGACTGAACACATGGTTACACAAAAGTGACCATGGTTACTAGATACCACCCATCAGCAGAAAGGACAAGGCACAGATCTACAAGGGACAGAGGTAAGGACTCAACATCAGCTTTTCTGGGCAAGTCTTGGTGGATTTCATGGTAAACCACACATACTGAAAATAAATTATAGTAATACAAACAATATGTGTAAGTACAAAAATAAATTTCCTCTTCAACTGGAACATAATGTTAAGACTCAAGCACAGGTAATTATTTTAAACTCTACATTAGCAATTCCCTGACACCTTCCCTTAATTGTACATATTATCAATCCCCTGCCACCTTCTTTTAATTGTCCTATCTGCAGTTTATCATTCAATGAATTAAAAACAGAACTAATAAAGTTAAAATATAGTTCTATTTTAAAGTTGTATTTGAGTCTTGGAAAAGAAAACTTACACTTTTTTTAATTATTATTAGTAGTAGTTTTCTTCTTGTATTTTAGCTGTCTCTTGCATTGGACCTAAAATTGCAAGAGAGGCACTTCTCTTTGCATGGTCTTTCTGAGCCAGCCAAAACCACATAATGATGGAAACCTCACAAGGAAGCCTATTTTGAAAAAAAAATTGCCTGGTTGTCTGCAATGTTTTTCCTTAGCCTGTTATTTCAGGGAAGGGGTGGGAACAGGGATGTTGTTCTTTGGGTAATGTGTGGGTAGTGATTAGTATTGCAAAAGCCTACAGCTGGACTGCTTAGCTGACAAAAACAGGGAGCATACAACTATATGAGGACAAAAAGGCAGGGGACCAGCTCAAAACCTCTCTAATTTTCTTTTTTAAACAGGAACCCTAGCCAGTGAGGCTCTCAGTGTATACAGCCTGGGAAAAATGCTACATGTCCACATCATAAATGCTGGAGTTGTCACAGCCTTCCAGTTACACTGGGATGAGGAGCAGCTATGACTCTGCCGTAAGACACAATTAATACTCAGGAGGCCTGAACTGTTCAGTTCTTGATATGTGAGTTTCTTTAAAGAGTAGAGTGACCGCTGTCTGTAAAACGTGATCAAACTCCTTCTTGGAAGATATTTTTCCAAATTTGCATGTGTATGAAAGTTACTCTTTTTCATAAGCCACTGCTCATCATCTTCATGGTTCCTTCGTGATTCTAGCTGCCCAGTTACAGCTGGCTCAGAAAATACTTTTTTTTAGTAAATGTGCTGAAATGGCTGTTTTATTCAAATGAGGAGAGCTTAGCCTTAGACCTTTATTCAGGAACACACTTTTAACCAGAAAAAAGCTCCTCTAAGGATGTCTGGACTTATGTACAGTTCTGCTGTGCTGTTAGAAATGCAGACTGGAAGTGTTGTTTGGACAGCTTTTGGAAGCTAGACCATGAACATAAATGTTAAAGAAACAAAATATCTAGGCCTGCAACAGCAAACATAATTACATCAAAACATTTTAATAAAGACTAAATGGGATGTCTGTAATTAAGGAATATTTAGGGAATTTAGGTTAAAAAAAACAAGACCACATGGGCAGGAAGATTTTGTTGCTTTGGTTAGTGCTCTCTGTGTTATCTCCTGAGGGATTGAACCATGGCCCCCATTGCTGTGGCAGCTAGAAAAGAGGTAGGCCTTGAACCTTTCAGGGATTTCACCTTGTCAAATGAGAAACCTGTCAGGTTCTGATCAAGAAACTCTGGCTTTTGTGTTAATCTATATGTATTGGTCTTTTCAATAACCTATCTTATTTAATTGGCTTTCAGTGCCTGATACTGTGCAGATGGTTGTACAGTTTGTTCCATGTTTAAAATTATTTGTTTCCTTATTTTTCATATTCCTTTTCAGTTAACTTATCCTTATTTCTTCTTCAGGGAAAACCAAAATAGAACAAACAAAACAACCCAAACCAAAAAGCCCCACCAAAAGCAACCAAACAGAAAATCCTCAAAACATTTCTGGGACAGCCATTCCTCACAGTTTCAGTCATGCTGTATCTTCAAAGAATCTGACAAGGATCTAGAGATGGCAGCACTAAGCACAGAGGAACCAAGAGTGCAAGATAGTCTCAGATGCAGTTAAATATGTTTTACCTGTACAAAATAAACATGTAGTTCCTGGAGGTGGCCAGTTTGGGTTTTCTAGCACTGAGAGAGGAAATAAAAAACAGGTGAAAGGATAAGAAAGGGTTGATTTAAGTAGACATATAAAGATTTTTTTACTAAACTTCTTAATTCCCCAAGATTTGTGTGCACCCTATAAAAAAATCTGTTTCTGCTAAGGCTTTTGGCAGGGAATTAAATAAAAATTCAAATTGTTGAACCAGCCTTGGGCAAGTTGGACTGGATTGGAGGAATTTCATCCCCTTGTTACAGATCTGAATAAGTTTAAGCTGGCAAAACTGGAACAAAGGAATATCAAACAATAAATTACCAGCCACAAGCACAAAAGCATAGAGTCATAGAAAAAAATATGAAAATATGACTGGAAGGGACTTCAGTATATTATCTGGTCCAATCTCCTGCCTTAAGGCAGGATCAAGAATGAATATGTCATTCTTGACAGAAGTTTGGAAAACATCCTGAAAAAGGTCTACAATGAAGCTTCCTGCCGCCCTAGGAAATCTGTCCCAAAATGCCACAATCCTTACATGTTACAAGATTTTAGTTTTATCTATAACATACTGCTTTCTTTAGCACCTTTTTTAAGACTTTTTCTTGTTTACGTAGTATGACCATAGGCAACACACTTGAGGTATAATACATGCTAATACGGGTGATTTGAAAAAGAATGTGATCTGGACCATTGACAAATGAAGCTGATTTTTGCACAAATTAATTTTTTTTTTTTGTAATGTTTTATAGTAGTTCACCATTAATTTCCATAAGTCATACTGTGGTTTGTGTCGGTTGGAAAATGTAAGTGTAGGGTGTGGGAGAGATTCTGCATACCATCTGTGAGGTCAAGTCTGGGTTGGTGTGGGAAGTGAATCCTGATTGTAGGATCCAACAGTTACTAAATAGTAAATGAAGAACTAATGTACAAGGCATTTCAAAATATGCAAAAAAGTCAATTTCAGGGACAATATTAGTTTGTTAAGTTAATGATTTAGGATTTTACACAAAGCCTACTGATTGGTTTAGAAAAATACAAACCTGCAATTTGCCTTTAAGTAAATTGTTCCTTCTTTATTATAATCACTATATAGTTTGATAGAAATAGTCATTAATATTATAACAAGATTTTTTTCCTAAAAATCTAAGAAATTTACATTCTAGCTTTTTAAGTCAATGCACCTATATAACATTTCTGAAGTACTAATCAGAAATTTAAAGTGACTTTAAGAGTCAACACAGGAATTACATTTTGCAAAAGTTTGCCCATAGTACACCACAGGAGGAAATGTAAGCTTACTCTCTAGCTGTGCTTCAGTGGAAGTTTAAATAAAGAACTGATAAAGATGTAATTAAAATCTGTCAATTTAAGTATATCTCATAAATTATTAAAATCTCGCTCCTTCATATCTTGCTGTAATTATTTTGCAGTACTCCTCCAGCTCTTGCAATTACTCTTCACAGGGCCATGCTGACACCTAAAGGGGCCATCTGCAAAACTCAGATAAGGGCCCTGGCTCACTCGAGCAGCTGTAAGGTGGGTGGGAGAGGGTAAGGCTGCAGCCTCTGGGCTCTGGGAATGTCTTGGCACTCCTGCTGGTATGTGGGAGTGGAGATAGATTTCTGTATATGGTTTCAATATATGGACCTAGATCTTGATTGAAGTGAGCAGAATGAAACCTTCCAGAGAAACAACTGACACCAGTGTTGAAACATAACCTTTTGCAACAAATGCCCCAATCATGGGCTGTCTAAAAGTCCTGAACTTTCATTTGTATAAATGAAATATTTACTTCAAGGTAAAGTCAGAGGCTGTCTTCTTAGGAAGCTTCTTGGTCCTAGAACCTCTCCCTGTGGAAATTGAAGGAAGCTCCATAGCCAGCAGGAGAAGGGTGCAGGTTTCTCTGTGTGACAGCCAGTTTAGTTAGTACGCTAAGTGGCTCCTTTGTTTCATTTTTACCCCTAAAAAATTGTTCTTAGATAATTTGACAATTGCCCCATTTCACTGTGCGCTTGAACCATGTGCAGGTGCACTGACTACAGCTGATCTAAAGGAGGCAGCAGTACAGGATTGCAAATACTTTTTGGAAAGTTTCAGTTTTGGTATTTAATTAGACTAGGGACATTGTGATTGACATGGTGGAATCAAGGCAACGCCTGGGACTGTGACTGCCAAGGAAACCAGGAGCAGGGGGCCTTCCTGTGGGGAGGGCAGGCAAGGGACTGGTAGCATGTCCCTTCCTACCACCCCAGTCAGGGGCAGGGCAGACACGTAACCTGTGACTGCACTTTGGGCACCTCCCTGGAGATGGGGAGAGGCCAAGGCAGGGATGGGATGTGATCCTGCAGATGGGCCTGGCTCAGAGGCAGCCCAGGCTGTGAGGAGCCAGAGTCTGGCCTTGCTGCATCACTGGGGCGAGGACTGATGTCCCTGGGACTGACGTGGGGTCCTGGATTTTGGGCAGAGCAGGGGACTGGGTAGGGGTAGGCAGTGCTGGGGGTATTCTTCAGGCCCTAGCTGTAAATAGTAGTTTTGTTATTTCAAATCTCATACTGGGAAAAAAGCTTGCCCTATTTTCAGCTTTTAAACACTTTTTAGGTTAGTCTTATTTTAATGTAAACAAGAAAATGTTTAAAATATGTTAGAATGTTAGAATAGTGCAAAAAATCAAGAAATCAAGTGCTTTTCAGCTTTGCATGTCACTTGGATTTCCTCAGAGCACATCTCTCTCTCTCTGGGGAAGCTCTGCCTTAAACAGTATGAGTCAGTAATCCTTGCAGCGCACATGCTGAATTTTAAGAGTTTTTAGGTAGCCTCATTCAATAAGGCTAATATCTTGGTAAACCTACACTGAACATTAAAGCGCTTGCTGAGTTAATTCTGATGTTGAACTTCATGAAAGCATTCACTCCATGAAGGAAGAATTGCCCTTAATGCTCAGGCCCAGCCTTGTGCTTGTCATCTACAGGAGACCATGGTGGGACTATGACTCTTGTCCTTCATAGGGGTTCTGCTTCCCTTTAGGAAGAGGAAGCATCTATGTCTAGTAGGTGTGAGCACTGACCTTCCTCTTTGAATTCAGAGGGTTTGGGGTGAAGGAATAGTAATTCAGAGTTTATTTAGTTTTGTATTGGTCTCTGGTAAAGCTTTTATTCTCTTAAAATTTTTTTAAGTTAAAATGTGGGGTTAACTTGTGAGGAGGAGTAACTATTCCGTACTTACTCACAGACATTGTGTCAGACAGAAGGGAATTTCACCAGCAGGATATTTGGAGAGAACAGAAGTAAATTGCTTTCTTGTTTGGGAGCAAATGAGAGCCGGGAGCAAAGATATGTTTGAGTGACTCAAGGCTAAATCTTGATAGCAATTATTTTGTTTCCTTTGAGAAGGGCTGGTGAGACACAATTGGTGTTTACTTCGAAATTTGTGAAGTTTGTGTACGAATGAAAGTCTTCGTGTTGTTTCAGACAAAAAAAACCCAAAAACAACAAAAAACAAACAAACAAAAAAAACACAACAACAACAAAAAAAAAACAACTTGTGACTTTTTCGAGATTGGAGTAACTTACTTATCTTGCTTATGTAAACCATATCCCTATTAGGACATTTTTCTTGGCTTAGTTGTATAGCCAAAAGTTGTAAACATTTCCCAATCAAAGACATTAATCTTTGGTGTGGTATACTTTGCTGGTTGCTTACAATTCTTTCTTATAGTTTTTCCCAAAAATTTTGAAACAACCCTCTAGGTTGAATATTTTCTGTGACAGAATTAGTAGTGGGAGAGAGACATGGAATATACTTGAGTGTACATGAGTGTTTCCACATGCAAGCAACTGATGAAGCAGTAGTATTTCGTGGTGTGAAGAGCAATGGGGAAGAGAAACCAGGCTAAAAATTTAAGACCTAAATGATGCACTCTGTCATGGTTGATGTCTAGAGCTCTCCTGTGATTACATAATAAAAATTTTAATGCTTTTACATGGAGAAATGAATGGTGAGAAGAACAATAAGCAATAAAAATATTAATAAATAATTACAGCAAACAAAAACACAAGTCTACATCCTTGATAGTTCTAATTGTATGTAGACGAACTTTGACTTACCTAAAACATTCTAATAGATAGGTACATTAATTCCCTTAATTTCTTCTGGTATTAGACATACAGGGTATTTGTTCAGTGTCTTATTTTACAGTTTCCTGCAACTGACAATGTTACTCTCTAAAGTTTTCTTTGACATCTTTTTAGATAGAGTTTTAAATTATTTAAAATACCAAGCATCTGGACTTTAGGAATCAAAACCATCTAGCAAATATTTGTCTTTTCAGTTCTCGATAATCTTTGACCAAAATCTTGTCATCTGTTTTGGTTTTTTCTCCTCTCCTCTCCTCTCCTCTCCTCTCCTCTCCTCTCCTCTCC
>VYXD01005127.1:1058023-1192386 GCA_013397195.1 Hylia prasina
TCCTCTCCTCTCCTCTCCTCTCCTCCTTAATGAATATTTATTTCTTTTGTGTAGTGAAAAAAATTCAATAACAAGAAAAGGAACACTGTGAGACTATCCTGTGATCAGAGCACTCACCTGCAACTGAGAGCTGTGTGTGTAGGTGCTCTGTGTCCTCCTTACTCCCAGCAGGTCAGAAGAAACGACTTGCCAGGAGAGGCAGGTATTAGCCATAATAACAGAGTCTTTTACTGCAGTAGTTTAGGAGGAGGGCATGACTAAGTTTTCTTACCTGCCAAGCTCCAGAAGAATGTTTTTGTACAGACAACCACAAGCTGAAAAAAGTGCCTATTTCCAGCCCACGATAAGGTACTTTGAGGGAGATTTGGGCCTTACCCATTCATTTCTCATTTCATGCTGACAGATTTATGCATATTTTCCATTAACAATCTGGTTTTATGGATCCCTGTCTTAAGATTCGTCTTTGTGCATGCATAAAGAACTGCGACTACTTTGTCTTGTTGGAATGTGTCCCTTGAAACTGCAGGACTTAGGACAGTGTGATGTTATATCACATTATTTTAAAATCTTTCGTGACTGCCACGCTCATACCTTTCATTCATATTTTCTCAGCCTGGGATAGACTCCAGCAGTTCAACACTCTACTGTAATTTGGCTGACAAAAATAAATTGCAGAAGCTGTGTTCCAGGGGTCACCTCCTGCCCGGAAAGCCACTGCCACTCTTACGTGACAGCTGCATTGTTGTATTCTTTACAATTTCTGAGACAGCAGTCTCGAGCAAGAGCCATCTCACCATTACACACCTCAGGGGAACAGCCTGTCATTCTGTGATTTCCAGAGCAGATCCAAGTGGATTTCTCTATGTGTACCAACCATGTACAGCCCTGCAGCCTTCTGTGCACCTGTGCTTTGCTTTCAGGGACCTGAGAGGCTGTCCATCAGTATTTTCATTTAGCAGTTTGAATCAGGCATTTCAATTTGTGATGGGGGATCAGGAAAGGATTTTTTTAAACCTCCCAGATGTGTGCATTTAATCTCTCATAAACTCAGATTTCACTGCAAGCAAATGTTGCACCTCACTTGAATTGTGCGTGGACGGCAAAGATGAGTTTGTTCTGTCCATGGGGATTTTTCTGGGACATGTTTCTGTGGCCACATTAGCATGGTTCTGGTCCTGAGCTAATGTGTCTTGCCTCTGAGAAGGGGTTTTACCTTTAATCCAGTAATATCTTGACTGTGGCTCCATAGCTTTCATGGGGCTTAGGTAACAGCTGGCGCAAGCACACAAAATGTACTTTAGGTTTGTTTCCTTCCAATCTAAAATAAAACACCTTCTACTCTCCTAGTCATCTGTATGCCCCCCTGGACTCTTTGTCTGCCTCTTTTTGTGCAATCTACCCTGTTTAAAACGGCTTTGATCCTCCCCATGGGAGCTTGTTAGAACCATTAGGGTTCCTTGCTGTAGCAAGTGTTTCTTAATGATGATAAAATGTATAAACTCTTAGGCAATTACTAAAGTTTCCTCTTAATTTTTCTAGATGAATGAGAGCACTGAAACTGGCTGATCCCAGAAGAAAATGGCATTTTTGGGTAAAGATTAGAAAAAATTAATTCATACAGAAATTTATGGTTATCATTATTTGCACATACAGAAGCATTGGTTGTGTTATTGGTGTGTTTATATATATTGCAGTGTCAGGTATAGCTCATTTCTCAGGAGAAGAAATGAGGACCTGACATCTGTGCATGTAGACTAAATTGTCTTTGACTCTCTGCAGGCACAATTGGTATGCTTTTGAGCAAATAATTTTTCCAGTGGACCTCAAACCTTCTTTGCAATACTTTCTGCTATTTTATTCATAGATAATTTATTTGAGCAGCAAGTGGCAAAAGAGCTGAAATATGCTAAAAGATACAAAAGCTTTTAGATAAGCCAAATCCTATATTCGAGTGAAGGTTTTTATATTTAAGAATCTCCTTTAAGTGAAACCACTTACTAACAGTTTTTGTTCTGAAGTTAACTGTCAAGTCAATTTCTTCTGCATACTTTCATGTTCTTTTTCTGTTAAATTCATAAGTGCTCTATGTACTTTCTATTTGTGATCTAATCAGCACTAACCAAAGAATTTCTTCCTTGAACTAATTTTTCCTTATTCAAAAATGTGCTAAATTCTTAATGGGCAACTACAATTCAATCTGATCATGCTGCTCTCCATTCTCCTCTTTCTGACTATATGGTTGCACAGGAGTGGAGGCAAGCGCTCATATCTATATTCCAAACTTCCCCTACCCTGAAATAACTGGCAGAAGCTTTTATCTCATTCCTCCTAATACAGTATATAAGTTGTCTAAAACATCGCTAAATTGTGAGAGAGGGCAAAATCACAGTTTTGAAGGAATTCTTGTTTTTATGTTGTTTCAGTAATTTGTTTTGAAATATATGCATGTATAGAAAGCTATATTCTAACATCATATATGTGCATCTATTTCTGGATATTTAGTGCTTAAATCATATAAATCAGTATAGAATACTGCACAGTTTAACTGTTGGACCAGTAGATTTCCTTGGAGAAATTTACCTGGATGAAAGGATACTCTTTTTTCAGTGATAGCATAATTATACCCTAAGGTCTTGAACTTGTGTGTAACTGAAAAACACATTGAAGATTTGGAATAGCCAGAATGAATACAAAACAGCAAACAAAATGAGTCACCCAAGACCATCGTCTCTTATGCAACTGTACATTTATCAGTGCAACCAGGTTCTCTGAAGCTGACCAGATGTTCTGCTGGCCAGCATATGAAATTAACTTTAATGTATACACACATAAAGTAATGATATAAATAAATTATAATGCATATTATTTGAACTGTAATAATTCAAATTAAATGTTGTGCTTGGTTCAAGCACTTCAGAAAAAAGTTTAAAAGATACATGAAAAGAAAAAAAATGTAATGGATAGAATTGCTTCACTAAAAATAACATTACTTTCAAAAAATTATGCTTCTATAATATTCATAAATAAAAATACATAGCCAAGATTCAGAGTTTAGATTTGTAGTGCTGTGCATATATTTTGAAGGTACTCATTGTAAACCACTCTAACTATGTATAACTATTATACATTTTGCTCCACATATACATTTATTGCTATAGTAAGGAGATATTATATAGAGCTTTCCTTTGATGCTTTCCTGCACTTTTACACTTACAAACTGAATAAGTCTACTTTCCTGTGATGTAGGGGTCAGACACTAAAACTCATTTTAATCAGAAAAATTCCAGAGATAGTTACTTGTCAACATGGAAATCCAAGTATGCTATGTTAATCAAAATATTCTTAGTCACATGCTCATTATTTGTTCCAAATAGCCCTTAAGGATGTGTAAGGATTTTTCCCTCTGTCCTAGTTTTAGCTGGTATGCAGTTAATTTTCTTCCTTGTAGGTGATACAGTGCTGGTTGTGGGTTTGGTTTGTTTTTTTGTTTTTTTTTTGGTTTTTTTTTGTTTCTTGTTCGTTTGTTTGTTTGTTTTTAATATATTTAGTTAGTTTGAGCATAATATCACTAACACATGGGTTAGTGATAGTCATAGTCATAGGTTGAACTTGATAATCTCAAAGGTCTTTTCCAACCTAGTTAATTATGTGATTCTGCCGTTCTGTGATGTTTTAGTTTTTGCTAAACAGCAAGTCTTGCTAAACTTCTGTGTCCAATAATTTTCAATTTACCATGTTCTCCCAGGGAACAGATGCTCAAGAACCTTTCAGGGAACACAGCCAGGAGAGCTGAGGTGGCCAAAGGGATATTCCATAACATAGAACTTTTTGTATATAAACTGCTGGGGGGAGTTGGCTGGCAGATGCTGATCACTGCTTGAGGACTGGCCAGGCATTGGTCAGTGAGTAGCATGCAATTACTGAGCATCACTTCTCTTTCTCAGGTTTTACTCACTTTTCTTTTTGTTTTCTAGCTTTTCATTACACCACAACCACCACCCCATTATTATTTTTATTACTATCATTATTACTATTATTATTACTATTGATATTTTAGTCTATTTCAGTTATGAAAATATTCTTATTTCACAGGGTTTCCTTTTTTCTGATTCTCTTCCTATTGGAGAGAAGGGAGTGAGCAAGTGCTTGAGGTAGGTAATTGCCAGCTGGGGTGAAACCACACCTCCTTCCTTGGTATGTATACAGCAATAATTACTTTTTATTATTTGTATATATGTTTTTTGCTTTGTTATTGCTCTTTATTAGAAAATGAAGCAAATTGCTCAGTACTGAAGACATTTAGATCGATACTATCAACCATGTTGCTCTTAGAATGTCTATGTATACAGGATCGTTTAATTATTCATATTATGAGGGATTTGATGAATATAGAACAAAATTAATACTTTTGACAGTTTAGGCAGTGGCCATATGGTACCTACCAATTTCTTTATCATTGATCTTCATTTTATTGATTTGATTTAAAGCCCCTCCTCTTTATATGTTAGCTTGAAATGTCTTCACATATGTCTCCTTTTTTTTATTATTTAAGTTCTCATATTATGCACCTTTTTTGGGTTCTTTCATTACATTTCAGTTACTTGCTGGCCCTTAAATTCTTCAAGGCATGTCTGGTGGGTCTTTTTGTGTAATTTTAAAAATAATTTTCTATTTGGCTATGAATGTACACTAATTCCATGGTGTAAATTTTTTTTAGTGAGTAACAGACATAACAAAATATGATAAAATATTGATGAACTTCGATTAGTCATTACTATATCCTGAGAATATTTCAAGGAAATTTTTAATGATATATTATGACATAAAGACATTATTATGGAGGTGCTCTGTGTGATATATTGTAATACTCCCAAAGCAATTACAGTATAATAGTCCAGGGCATTATCAAGCATCCGTTAAACAGCATCAAGTCACAGGCTTGAATTTGGGTATCTTTCTTAGTACTTGTCAAAAATACACCACTTTTGATGTAGACTGCTGGTGCATACTAAACACATACAGTGACACATGATAGAGGCCCACTCACAGGATTTATTTCAGTCAGTTTAATCATGGAGGTAAGAAACTATTAATTCTAAGGCAGAGGGAAGAATCATGCTCTGAAATAAACCAACCTAAGACAATATTCTGCAGCTGAGATGTCCAGAAACTGCCTGTCTTAGTCTCATGAAATTGTACTTTATTCAGAATGGCTTCACTGCTGACTTGATCATTAGATGAGAAGGGAAAGACAGAATGAGAAATATAGGAAGTTTGTGAATTACATCTTTAGAGTTTGAATTTTATGTTGTTTTAAAGAGATAAAAAATACTCTATATTACATTGTTAATAAGTTGGAGGACTTAGTATTTGTTCAATGAAGGTAGTTCAGGAATTTGATTCAAGTGGAAATTAACTCTGGGTAAAAAAATATAGAGTTAGTTCTGGGACAAATATGTTCACTGAACCTTCTGAGTGCCATGAGAAGGGAAAGAACTGATGTAAAACCATCTTGACAGTCTCCTGTAGATCCAAATCTTGGCCTTGTTTGAAATGCTGGGGCTGTTTGTATGAACTCAGGACCCTCCAGCTATGATAATTCAACCTTTGGATTATTACTGAGTCACGCTGTTCTCTGAACATAGGCAGATGACATAACCTAATCCTTGCAGAGACCTGGTTAGACCCCTGGCTGCATTGTTCTCTCCTCTGTTGCTATTTGTCTTGCATTGCCTTAATAGTGTACAAAAACATTGGGGGAATATTTTTCTTCATTAAGTGGAGTGCTTTTTTTCCATGGCAGAAGAGATTCAGGTGAAAACACCAATGCAAAGATTAATTAAAAAAACTGAATAAAAATGAGTGGCTCAATTAATTGTTTTCCAGTCTATGGAATCTGTATACTCTTGCTTTGAACAGGCAGCACAAGCTCAGTCACAGGTACAAACAATGGGGCTCATGGGTCATTAGTCTGAAATATATCCAGCTGTAAATTCATATATTTTCAGTGTTCTCTAGAATGGGAAAACAAAAGTACAATTCATTTAGATGCTCATGCAATGGTGATAGCCACAGCAATACCTTTGCAAAGTTATAAAGTGCTTAAGGTAAATGCAAAGCCATCTTCCATTTCACTCAGGAGCTAAAGCTGAAACAGATATTCAAGTCATCAACATCAGTTACAAAACAGTTTAAAAAATCACCCCGAAATACACAGGCAATTTGCTCAGGAAGCTGGCACGTGGGTGTGATAGATATAAAAATATGCTACCTTTCAAAAGAGCAAGTTAGACATTAAGCAGACTAGTAGTCAAAGTGACATGATTTAGCTGAGCTATTTCATACTTGCTCCAACAGTGGATAAAAGTAGCCTCATGTCTGCCTATTAGTTCAGTTTGGAATATCTGGGCCCATAACCGTGAAGGGATCTCTCAATGAATTTAAATTTGAATATTATTCTAATCACTGCCTGTTTATAAATTGGATCACTGAACTGGGACTTTAGATGTTCATATTAAAAACAAAACCAGCCAAACAAAGAAACAAAAGGTTATATCTGTTTTTAAAATAAGTGCATCACTTCAAGCTAAATAAAAATTAAATTCAAAAAAAGATTTGAGTTTTAGCGGACTGGTTCTCCTTTTGGTTTTAAACTGGAGTTATTCCTTTGATTTACTCTAATGTGAGATCAATATGGGTACTGGTTTCTGCACTATGGTGCTGCTTTATCCTTTTGATATTCATGACAAACCAAAGTCTAATTTATCTGAGTGTATTGCAAACAAACATACTGAAAGGTCTTAAAGAGATTTTGAACCAGCATTTCTGTGGGTAGGGGGTGTGTTCTTAATTTTGGAAACCAAATTCTGTGGGATCTATGAAAAATGAGCTACCATTTCATTTTCACTACTGGTAAATTAATAAATATGCACATATTTTCTCTTTATTGCTTTTGAAATGTAAAGAAAAATATCACATTACAGGGAGAGAATTATTTACATATAAGGCAAATAGGTTTAATTCGTGAATAAAAGGGATTCAGAGATACGGACTCTTAAAATATTCCAAAAAATATTATTTCAGTACTTATGTCTTCTCTTTCAAGGTGGTCTTGGAAAGGATGCAGGTCGAGACAGTCAGCTGGGAGATGACAACAAGAAATAATTACAAAGATAAAAGGTCTGATGGAAGTTTAGTGAAGAAACTGTTGGGTTTTTGAAATGTGATATGATTTGGGTGTTTACTCCATGTAAATTCCAGGTATCAGTAGCCATTTCATCCTTCCATATGAGTTTAAATAACAGGAAAAGTTAGGATTTATACAAAAAATAAGAAAGAAGACAAAATTTGCAAGTTTTGATGTGATTTCTCCTTCACCTTCAGTTTATGTCTGAAGATATATAATGAAATTAACAGAGTTGCATGACTTTAACTCAAAGTAGACTTAGATATAAACAATTAGTTTCTTCCTAATATGTTTAGGATCTCAAAGGAAGCACTGAGAATACTTGTCATAGGCAGTTTGATGTCCCAAAATGAGAAGAGGGTGCAACCAAATTACTGGGGAGATGTCACTCAAGGAGGATGTTAAAATAGAGTGTTCAAGACTAGATAGCTTTTTAACTTAGAAAAAAAGAATCTGCTTTAGATGGGTAGAAAGTGCAGTGTTGTGACAGTTTTTGAGGGGATTTAACAAGTTTCAGAATTATTTTTCTTCTTCCTAACAAGAATGTCCTAGCCATACAAACCAGACATCTGGCACAATTCTTAAGTATACCAGATTACACTAAATGGTAATGACACATGTACCCATGTGTGTTTAAAATGCATAAACTGCAGCCTGCCTATCTTTCTAGCTGTAATCTATAGCTGGAGTTCTTTCTGTTCAGTAAAAGGAAAAAAAATCATTATATGAAAATGATATTTTTCTTTCAGGTTTATTTTGCACTGTGCAGTTTAGGTGCCTCAGAGTACCTCCCTTCCCCCTGTAATTTCTTCTGGAGTCAACTGGGGCATTTTCCCAGGTGTCACTTGCTTTGTGGTATATAGTTCCTTGTCTGACTATTTGACTTCAGGTTTCTCACTGGTATTGAAGAAATGTAGCTTCAATACCTGCTGTGATATATGCCCTGGACTATGCTGGAAATCTGTCGGAGTTTGGAATGAAAAAGATCCTTTACTGATTTTTTTCTTTCCATTCAAACACAGATATAAGGCAATTTGTCTCAACACTTCTTACTGCTCTATAGGAATATTCAATATACATCATTATATACTTCATTCACATATACCACAAGAAGTCTTGTGGCCCTGGTTAGTGTGTTCTCTTTACTGGTGTTCCCTTTACTTAAAAGTATTCAGCAAAGAATTCAGTTTTCCTTTTTCATCAGTTTGCAGCATATAGAAGGCATTATCATGTGGTAAAGATGTATAGAGACAGTCAGAACTTTTGACAAAAAAATGGGCAATCTTTCTTTTCCCCCTTTTTACAGAGGTTCTGAAGCTAATCAGGCTGAACTGAAGCTGCAAGAAAAGAATTTGTTGAGAGAAAAATTGTCAGACAAGAAGATGATTTAAATAGGAAGTGTGCACAATAATTAAATGCATGGATGCCTGGTTACGGACTACATAATCACAAGATGTGTGTTGTCATGAGGAAAAACCTTCTTCCCTTTATTTCTCATACGGTTCTAACCTCCAAATGTCACCAAAAAGCCATATGTACAGTTGTTTTATGAGTTATGTCACGAGAGTGACAAAAACTTAATTCCTTAATGTTTCACGATCAGTAAAATATACAGTCAGCTGTTGTGAGCCTTGTTTATAAGCTAACAGGTTATAAGCCTAATTTATAAGCTAACAGAGCCTTTTTCTTACAATCAGAATTTCTGAAATATAAATCAAACAGATGTAATTATATGTTCTGCACTATGAAATATAAACATTCTTAAGCATCATTAGATATAAGTAATTAAAGAGTAAACATTGATTTTAAGAATTGTTTGGCAGACATAGTAGGCAGTATATCATGCACATTTTGGGGTTGTTTATAGTTATTTACTTTAAGAACTAGTCCCAGCTGCTATATCTAAACAACAGTAAAAAGAAAACAGTGATATAAATGAAGATAAAATGATACAATCATTTTGCCTAAACAAAACAGTTTGAAGAGTTCAGAACTGGAATTCAGAACCTTTTCTTAACAGTGCTAACATAATAATAGCTCTCATAAGCTTTGCGTATCCTATGCTCCATTTGTCAGATCCTGTGCTAGAGCAATAAGTATGCTGATAGCCAAGAAAGTACTGACATAGACATCTAACAGCTCATCCATTTTAGCATTTTGCATTCATGGAAGATCTGATAGCAAACATGGCAAGCTGGTAAGATAAACAAAAACAAAACAAAACAAAACAAAAAAGAAGAAATTTTAAAACACAAAGTTCAAAAATATTAATTTCTATCCTACAGAGAGATGTAATGTAACCTTTATTTGCAACCCTTCTTTGCAACGTCGTGTTCATTATGTGGCTAAATTTGTGAGCTTTTGTAGCTGCTTTTTTTTTTTTTTTTTCTCCAATAAGACACAAAATGCACTAAGACTGCACAAAGGATGTTATCTAGGAAAGTATATCTCAGTCTTCAATTCTAGGACTAAAGAGATGTTGCTACCCCTCTTTGTCACTTTTTGTCACAGCTAGCAGTGCATTTCACTGGTTGCTTGAAAGTCACTGAATTTGTCCAATTAAACCACAAATATCTCCTATTTGTATTGGAAATTGCAAATCTGTAATGATTTCCAACTATAAATGTACTACTGCAACTTCTTTAGTCTATATGAAACCACATTGTAATCAGGTCCATGGAAATAGTAATATGATGATGGTGATCAGAGCATAGAGTCACAAACAGAGCTGAACTAATCTGTATTGGTTTCATTATTTCTGCAGCATCCTGGAAATGCACACTTCCACCTCTGGAGTTTCTAAGTAAACGTGGCTGCTCAGCAGATATAAGCCAGTGTCATTAATATTTTACTTATATAGTAAAATTAGACTGCAAGCTTTGTGGTTTATATCTTACAGGACTATCTGTTAGACTTCTACCTACCTATTAGAATTGCTTGTTTTATTGACAATGCTGTCAAATTTGGAAAGCACAAAATGTAAACAGGGGACACAAAGCAAAGGAATGGCAGTGTGTTTCACCATGCAACGCATATGTAATTTGGAAAAACTTTGAAGCCATTATTTTAAATTAAATAATCAATTGTAGTAATCAATTAAGGAGTCTGTAAAAATGCAAAAGTTCTTGCCTTGGAAATTCCTTTCAGGTCCATAGGCGTTCTGCAGTCTGCGGGTTCTGAGTCTGTTCTTTAAAGTAAATAGATAAAAATGTAGATTTGAGGCTATGTTGGATCAACAGTTTATTATAACTAGTTTACATGTAGTATATAGTAAAAGCACATGTAAAAATATATCAGGTATGTTACCCTTGTTGCCTAAAACAAGAGAAATATCACTATGTCAGACTTCTGTGTTTTAAGGACAGAATTCTGCTGCCGTATTTAAAAATCCTCCAAAATCTTCCACTGACTTTCTTCTGGAAACATATAATGCTAGACTTCTGGAGGTGTTTTCATGCAAAACCTAATACATGAAACACTTCTGGCCCTTAAAATCTGTGCATCAGGGAATGCTTTGAGGCAAAAACACTGCAAAGTTTTGTTACTCAAGTAGATACTGAAAATTCATAAAAGATAACTCTAAATAAAGTGAATGGGAGGATTGTTGTGGGCTTTGGTTTATTTGTGCAGCATATGAACTTCCATTTTTTTAGTCCTTTGAGGGTTTTTGGTTTTATTTTATGCACCATCATGGATATAATGGATTGTGGTTTTCTTTTATCAATTATCTAATCAGTTCTACTTGTCTTTCTGTTGCCTTTTATAACTTCTTTAATAAGTGCTCACTTGTAGAAATTGCTATGAATAAACCACTGTTTTTATTAACATTCTTAGTATAACATTCTTAGTATAACATCTTAACATTCTTAGTATAACAATAGAAAATTTCAGTTGCAGTTTACTTCATATTTCTGTCATCTAATAAATGTATTGAATAAAAGCAGTTAAGCATTAGCAAGTTGTTCTGCATCTATGGGAATAAACCAGAAAATTTATATCACTTTTTTTTCTTGTCTGTCATGGAAATGACAGTATATCACTTCTGGATGTATCAGAATACCTCCTGTTAAAATCTTGTCTTCCAGGAAACTACTCTGCTTTACATTGAAGGTCTTGATATCTTTTTGGTGTGTTTTGCTACCTTCCACTGAAGCTTATGGAATTGAAGTTAGGCTTAGATTCAAGCCTACATAAGACTACTTAATTTAAAAACACAAACTTAATTTTCAGGAAGCACCATCATATTGTTGTTTATCAGTATAAGATAGCATCAGCAAACTGTGCCACTCAGAACTGCAAATATTTTTATAACTCTGGAAAACTTCCTACTGTTTTGTTCTCATCTTCCAAGGAAACTCATGTTTCCCTGGAGCATGCAAGAAATTATTTCATGTATATACATATCTGTATATATACATCTATATATTTATACATACAAATGCATGTAAATATTTATGCATATATGTGAAAATCATGTATATGTATTATAAATATAATACACAAGTATAAAGATACATATATTTATGAGTATGTATGATTTTTGTTTTATTATTGGCAGAAAAAGCTTGTTTGTTTTGAATCTTTTTTGTTTTCATTCTGTTTTTCAAGATGAAAATTTTTGTCTCCAAGAGCAGGAATTTGTTGCAGGATTAGCTAGGTTGGAAAAGACCTTTGAGAGTGTTGAATCCAACTGCTGACCTAACTCCAGCCTGCTAAACCAAGAGCCACATCCAGTCTTTTCCAAATTGCCTTCAGGGATGGCAACTGCACCTTCTCTCTGGGCTGCTCATTCCAATGTCCAGATTTGAAAGGACTTCTGAACTCAGAACTGGGGAAGGACAAGGGGAAAAGGATGTAGGGAGATTTGGAAGGAGTTTGTTTTTCTTTAATTCAGAGAACCAAAATCTGGTATTCTTGCTTCTACCTACCGAAAGATAGATCATTAGTGCTTCTTGGTTTAGACTGAATTCTGGTCAAGGCAGGCAAGCATTTCAGACAGCCTTTAATGATTTCAGTTGTGATATGCCTGTTTTAGAAATTAAGAATATCAGATGGATTATCCTTAACAGTGTAGAGTTTTAAGGACACCAACATTTTCAGCTTCACCTGGAAGTGAATTTACTAAGTCAAATCCTAATATGTTTATATTTACCTTGACAAACAAGTCTTTCCCTCTGTGTTTCATTCCCATTATGAACTGTTCAAAGCTGTGGATTAAGTACTCTGAGAGGTAGACTTGTACTGGAAATCAATATATTTATTTTTTTTCTGGAGAAAAAAACAGGTTTTGAGGGACAAAGCTCACAAGCATCACTTCAATGATAAAAATAGAATTTAATAAAAATATATTGAGATAAAATTATTAAGGCTATTTGACTATGAATAGTGTTTCAAGGCCTCAGACTTAACATTTAAGTGGAACAGTCATTTATTTACCTACCAGTTTGTGCCATTTTTACATTCTCTTGATGTGGAATGGGATTTGAGTAATATAACTGATTTGAATACATGACAAAAGAAACATTCAAAGCTGATTTAGCATTTGCTGCATTAGCATAATTATATTTTTTCAATCTTATTAAAAATGCTAACATCTTCATAACAATGCATCCACATTTCTACTAATTTTCCATTTAAATCCAATTAGTCACAACAGTGTTTTTCAGTGCAATCTTTATTTAAATAGCTTGTGAAAATACATTAATTTCACTGGATAATTTAAAATTTCAGTAACTTGCTTTCAGTGGAGAAATCTTTATTCTAACATTAAAAATTGCTTATTCTAAGGTGATGTTCCCACTATGCCCTAGAGAATTTTTCAGTCTTGAAAGGAAATGGAGTATATAAAATAAATCAGTTTGTTTGGCTCTGGTTTAAAAGGATTGAAGTTGTGAGTAACATCTAGGAACAAGTAAGAAATCTGTTCTTCACTACAGAGTTCAGTAATGTTAAATCTTTTGCTTTCAATGCATGATTTATTTTCCCACAGGTTTCTTTACAATTGCATTTCATCAATTTGCCAATGCCCCTCTGAGAGCTTTTAGTAATATCAAATATTGTTCATATTTGGACTGGTTGGAAATAAGCATCTCATTCAGAGACAGTTCAATCTCTAGAGTTAGATCAGTACCACATCCCAAGAGACCTTTGTATAACTGAAGCACAAATATAAACATTACAATGTTCTTTAATTCAGTCATGTATTGCTACATACACAATCCACACATAGTATATATACCTTTTTACTTTTAAGTGAAAATGCTACTTATTTGTAGTTCAGTTGTGATATATTTACAAGTCAATTTTGGCATCATATTTAGAGACCAATTGCAGTGTGATGATAAGCAAGAATTTTCTTGAGAGGTGCTACAGAAACTGCCACTGAAAGCATCATATTTTGAGTGGAAAGAGGTATTCTTAGTACTAAGCTAATTTATGAGAGAACAAGAAAAACATTTTATGTATCACAAACATAAGAATTCATCATGAAGTCTTCCTGGAAAGACTTAACCATGGATACCCCGCCAGGAGGACACTGAAGGGTTGGCTTCTAGCAGATGATCATTAACAATATTGTTTCAATTAATTACTTTTTTTTTTCCTTCACAGGGAACAGGAAAGAAGACTACAAAGTAGTCCATAGCTATAATAGTATCCAAAAAAATTTTATATGCTGCAGAACAGCTGCGCAAAACTCCTTATCTGATTTGAAGTGCTGTGTAAATTTTAAGAGTTGGGATGTCTATCTGAGGTGCGAATTTTCTCAAAAAAGATGGCAGAGGAACATGCCATTGGCTGTGAGAAGGACAGAGCTCTCTGGTTACAAGTAATCACCATAGAACTTGTTCTTGGCTTGGAATTTGTTCAATCTTTTCTCAAAATGAAAAGACAATAAGGCCTATTTATGCTGATTAGCAATTAAAAAAGCTGTGGAGAAAAAACATCAAACACCAATTTCTCTTTGTCTGGTTCCAGAAAAGCACAAAAGTCCCAACTTGTTGCATTATGAAATTACTGTAACACATTTTTACCATTTCTAATTTCCCCCAGAATTGCAAGTTTGGTTTTTTGGGGGGTTTTTTTGAGTCTTGAGAAGATCTGGATTTGTTATCATTTCAGTCAGTCCATCCTATCCCACAAACAGGCTGTGTTCTGCCCATTGCAGTTTATGGGGTTCTTCACAGTTGTGTCCAGTATCCTCTTTCACAAAATTTGTGCACAATAATATAAGTAACTGTAAAAATTATAACCCACAAGATTTTAATACTAAAGAGATTTTTTTTAAAAACATGCAATAGTAATTGTCTTAAAAATACATACATCTCAAAAAGACAGTGTGAATTCTGTTGAAAAATCCTTCCAAAATAATGACCTTTAAACAATCTACCAGACCATAGTCGATCTCCTCTGTTGACAGGGCCTTGAGGGCTTTTCTTGATAGGATTCCACTTCAAAGCAGGCAGCCTGAGTTGCACACAAAGAGATCTCACACTCTTTTAGCTTACGGTGCAATCTGGTTCAAATTGCTCAGCTCTGTATTGAACTTTAACTAAATTTCTGCTCTACTTACTTCAAGTGTGTCAGATATCAGATCAGAGGTCTGAAGAGCACAAAAAAAATGTGCTGTACAAACAATAATGTAGGCAGCTATTACAGGACACCAGTTAATTAGATCCTGTGCCAATCAAACAGGTGTCAATATTGTTTCAATTGACAACATAAATTAGCCAAAACAAGTAGTTTAAAATTTTGGTTTTTGAAAAATAAAAGGTAGCAATTGGGGGAGAGACAGGGAATACTTATATCATGTAGCAGTTTCTGATATCTAAAAGGATCTAAATACTGTTATTTGTTTGGCTAATTCCAGGTAGATTTTAAACATAAATTAACATAATTTCTGAAGGTTATTTGAGTTCATTTATGCACATGTTGAATAGAAGATCTGTCTCAAAAGTGCTGAAACCTGCTTGTAAGAACAGCACTTTTTCCCCTTTTTGAGAATATCGAAAGGAGTTCTGCATCTGAACCAACCCCTTCCCCAAGCCATGAGCTCCTTACCAAAAATCTGTGCATAAAACCAGCAGTTTTCCAGTGAGGTTGGTTATTGCTTGGCTGCACACTGTGTTCAGGAAAGTGGCTCCTTTTGTTCAGTTGGAGCCATGTTGCCATTCTATGCAAAAGCACAACATGTTGAAGCTTGAAGAGTGAGCCTGTCTTTCTGCAGCCATCCACCTACCCAATTAAATTCATGGAATGGCTGAGGCTGAGTTTTAGTAAATCATGTTTAAAATTGACTAGATCAAAAATAATTTAATTATTTAATATCCATAAAAAGATCTTTTTGTTGAAATCCTACAATTATAGAAGACAAAATGCTGAATCAAAATTCCTCTTTAGAGGAACATATTGAGATAAATATTGGAGAATATGCTCTTTGGAGAAACAATGTAAACTGCCACCGTTACATTTAAAATGCATGGACAATCTTCATATATCTGGGGACAAATTTAGAGGAAAGGTTATGCAGTGTGAATTGCCAAATTGATCCAATGCTATTTAGATATTTGGATACTCATTCTCATAAATCAATACCAAGTGGCAATGATGTAATAATATTAATAAGGTCTCAAAACTAATAAATAGATATAATATTATATTTCCACTTATCTTTTTAAATGTCTGCTTGTCTCTTAAAAGAAGTAGTTTAGGTGATTTTTCTGGATCCTATACATAAATTGTATAGGTGTTATTCAACACAATACCTTTTATATTGATGTTTTATTTGGTTGCATATTTGACAAACTACTACAAAACACAGAAAGTCTGACTCCAATGAGTTGGGATCACAGTTACAAAAGCCATGGATAATTAAGGGATACTATCCATCTTTCTGCACTGCACTATTCATCGATGTGACCACCAATCTTGCACAATTAAAACAAATAAGAAATAGAAGAAACAAATACCCATATGTCTGCAGAACATCTTTTGCTAATAAAAATGAAAATCTGATTCGTACATCCAGCAGACTTATTACATTAATTATGGAGTTTTTAAAAATTTTTCTCTCATTTTCTTTAACAAATTTATTCAACTGTAGCTATTTGCTCTATGATAGTCACTACTTGTATTTGTGAAGAAAAAATTACACAGAAGTTTTCCACTTCAACTGCTGAGTTTCAGCATTGAATGTTCAGTAAGAGGTCCTGTTAAACCTGCCGTGTAGGAGAAATTATTGCATCTTTGTGATATTAATGAAGTATTCTAGAATTTTTTCAAGCAGTCCTATAAAGATTAAAGTCAGAACTTGCTAAGTCACTTTTCCCTCACTCACATTTCCACCAACCCTCAAGCTTTGTGTTATTCAAATGAAGGAATCTTTTGTTCATCTACACATATTCAGGAAACACTACAAGTGATAAAAAATTATCTTATGAAAAATGCTGTAGTTCATAACTTTGACGCATGAGTTTTAAACATTTTTGGCCCTCCTTATTATGACGAACAGGAAAGGACTTGGATTTTTTTTTCAAAACAAAAATACTAAATTTTCTAAAAAGAGTCGCTTCCTTCTGTATCCCTATCCCAGTCATCTTTGTAGTAGTAGTACCAGATGTTGTCTAAACTAATTGGGGAAAAGTTGAGAAGGACAATCTCTTTTTTCTCATAAGAGATATCACAAAACTTTATGCGAGGAATATAGCGAGAAAATCTTTTACACTAGAGCAAAAATAAAAAGAAGTTAACATTGTTCCTTATTTTCTGCCAGTAGTCTGAGAACTCTGTACGAAACCTTCCCTGAGTCAGCACAGCAAGGAAACCCCATCCACCTCCACATTTTTCACTCTATGTTACACTAACATTTCATACTGATTGCTGCACAGCCTTGGGAAGTTGTGCTTTGTTTTTTCAGTATGAAGAGACAGCAGGTGCTCTGGCCAGCCTCACTCATAACCAGCCTCTCATCACCTCCTTCTGGCCCCTATATCCAAAAATAATATTTTCAAATGTCAGCATTTCAGATATAGACATTTTAAAATTATGTGATGAATGGGGCTTTTTTCCAGCTCCATAGTTAGTTTTATTCTGAGAAAGAAGCAAATGTGGTAGGAAAGAAAGGGCCTATTACAATGCTAACACCTTTTCTGATTCAATACTTATATGCATAGATTTTTGGGGAGACCCTACTTTTCTTGCCTTTCATTGAGATAAGGATCTTTCTGTCAGATAGTGGAGAAAAAGCCGTATTTACTCAGTAGTAATGTTAAATCGAGCCACAAGTCAGATTTTCTAAAGAGTATTATTATTTCCACAACCAAAATAATTGGGTTATTGTCATGAGACTGCACTTGGAACACTGCATCTAGTTCTGGCCTCCCCAGCACAAAGAAAAATCTTCAACCTGCTGGAGCAGGTCTAGAGGAGATCTATGAAAATGGTCTGTGCTGGTGACCTCCTACAAAAATGGCTAAGAGAGAGTGGGTTGTTTAGCTTGGAGAAGGAAATACTCCACGGGGATCTTATTATGGTGTTTCTGTGTTTAAACAGGATTGAAAGAGAGATGAAAGATTTTTTATAAAGGCCTGTGGTGACAGGGCAAGGAGCAATGGATTTAAACTGAAAGAGTGTAGATTTAGACCAGACATAAAGAAGAAACTCTTTAGGAAAAGTCTGGTGAGACTCTGGACCTGGTTGCCAAGAGAGGTTGTGGATGCCCCTTTGTTGGAAGAGTTCAAGGCCAAATTGGTCATTACTTTAATGAACCTGATTTGGTGACAGATGTCCCTGCCCTTGACAGGGTGGTTGGACTAAGGAATCTTTAGAGGTGTCCTCCTAACCAGCCCATTCTGTGGTTCTGTGGTTGTGCATTTAATGTCTGCCAATAACTGAGTAGATCCATAATCTACAATATCTTACCATGATATGTTCTGTTTGGACAAGGTGTTAAAATGGAGAAAGATGATTACACAACCCAGAATAAATTCAGCACAAGGCAGTCTCATGGAGTTTGGTTAAATCTCAAATCCTGGTACATTTCTAGTCATGCTAAAATTAATGAGAGGTCCTAATTTGCCATAGCTCAAATCAACTGAAAATTATACACTGGGAAGGGACCTATCACAGTTCCTAATTGTTACAGTTTTTCTCGCATTCACTGTACAACTGCAGTCTGAGACAATGCTTTCTTAACAATGAGCAAATGTCCACAACTGTTGGGAGAGAAAAAAATCAAAATCAAGTCAACATAGACATTTAAAGGAGACATGAAGAGAACATACAACCATTATGAATATAGCATTTGAAAGTCATAATTTTATCCAATCTCAGACTTTTCTGACAGAACATTGAGTCAAAATAGCATTTCCAGCATTGGACAACCTGAAGACAAGAAAAATATTTATCATGCAAGCATTTCTTAGGATTACAAAGTATGTTTGTGGTACCTCATTACAGGAAGGAATTATAGTAGTACTTTAATAGAAGAAGGTTTAAAAATGAGTTTGAATAATTTCAAAATAAAATAAAATTGCAATTTATAAAAATGGACAATGCATAAATAGCATTTGTTTCTACATACTTTATTTCTGCTTTAACATAGAAAGAATGACTATGTTATTGCAAATAGAACTGTTTGAAGCTCTGCAAATATTTTGGAAGCTTACCATACTATTCACACAGAGGAAACCATTTTATATCAGAAACTCTGACTGGCTTTTGTGGTTCTTGTAAACATCAGTCCTGCTTGAATGAGCTTCATTTTCTTTCAGTAAGTGTTCATTCATGTAAAGAGCTGTAGGGAAGTCCCAGAAGTTTTCTAGAAACTCACAACTGAATTTTTAAAATTCAATATACATGTCAATACTTGAAAGAAGCAAAGTATTAAAAGAGAAACATTGGTTTCTATTTAAATTCTCCAAATATATGAGCCCAACTTTCTACAAAAGTTTCATGAAATTATTTTGCTAAGGCTGGCCAGTAAACAGCTGAAAGTGAAGATAAAGTCCAGTTATCCAACTGTGCTCTTTATCTGGTTTTTTTAAACGCTTAATCCAAAGCTCTTCAAATGTAAATCCTTTGGTGAATCCATTGACAAGGACTTGCCCCATACATTGCTTATTTCACCATGTTTTAGTCTTATGCATTTGCTTGTTAACTTTGCAATTTTTTTAAGCAGAAAAGATTTCAAATTCCATTGAGTTTGAGTTTCTCCTGGTGAATTCCGATCAGAATCTCATTAATGGAAATTTGTTTAAAAATAATTATTTCTGTATTTGCTGAATTTAGAAGCTGGTTTAAGCATTAAAATGTAAGTCCATTAGGGCCTGCCAATCTCTGTTCTATCTGCTTGTTATTACGAGATTTAAGTATACATTGTAACTATTCAGTTTGAATTAAGAAACTATTTTTCTTTCCCCACATATTTCAATTTTCTCTGTAAATTCAAGCATGTTAACTCTGAATATTTGTGTCTTTCTGACTTTTTCTCATGAAAGCCACACACTTCAAATACACCAGCCCAAATCTGCTGAATGCTAATGGGAAATGAGAAGTAGTACTGCCTTCTACTCTACCAGTGTTCCTTTCCTCATTTTTCTCACAAAACAATAAATATTTACAGTGAAGAAGAAGGATTGGAACTTCAGAACCAAGTGCTGCACAGCACATATTTCTTTCTGTGGAAGACCCAGCAACACTCACAGTGCTTTCTGTGCTCTTAATAGCTATCTCACACTCTTCCTTGAGAGTGCAGGGCAATCAATACACTCTAAAATACAAACTATGAGTCTTCCTTCATTAGGTGTGACTTCTTACCTGTGACTGCTATTTTGAAATCCGTTGCCTTTTTAAATCCACTTGTTGTGCCTGTGAGGTTAAAAATTGCATTTTGAAATGTGAGTCTGCACACTATACAGTCCAATACAGCAGCCTTTGGAAAGAAGAGTGGAATGAAAAGATATTTTCTTGTTACTAGAACTAAATCAAATACTCCTTTTCAAGAATAACACCAAAATATGTGATTAGGTCTAGCAAGTTTTCCAAGTCAGATTTTGAATTCTTGTTTAAGAATGAAAATACAGTTAAGTGGGTACTCTAGTCTCACTCTAAATAACTTGTTATATTTTGGACCTTCACTATTTCTTTTTTTTAATTGATTCTCCACAGACTTCTATTTAACAAGCTGGAAATATTGTCTCGGAAGTCAGTAACCATGAACAGAGTGGGAAATTAAGAGAAAAGGAAAATATGAATATTTTAGTCAGGTGACTAACCTGGTAGCTGATATTATTTGAAGAAACAACCTTTTGATATATTGAGAAAAAGAAGATAACGCTGATGAAAAAAATATGGAGAGAAAAAAAAGTGTTGCTGCATAAGTTTAAAAAGGGGGGGGGTGAAGGGACAGTGCTTCACAGGAAAAACTGTCTTTGCATTTTTTTAAAAAATAAAAAATAATATTGCTAATACCTTCAACTATTTGACAAATTATTTAAATTATTGTCATTACTGTCTTTATTAAATTCCAATATGCCTTTTTAATGGAAATAAACTCACAAGAACTTTTTATAAATTTAATTAATTTTTAATTTGAAAGTCACCTTTAACATAATCTTTTCAAGTATTTATAACATACATCAGTCTTCTTATAAAAGAAAAATATTATCTCCACCTTTGCACTTAAGGTGTATACATAGACATAATAAATCCCACATATTTTGAGAAACGGAAAAAATTCCCATTTTAAAGTAGAACGTTTTACTATTTCCTAATATAAAACTTCTGGAGCATTCATACTGACTCGAATCTCTCATAAAACAATTTACATTCATCTCTTCACTCAGTTTCAACTACTGGGTATTCAACACTTTGGTAATTGCTTCCAAATGAATTCCCCAAAACACAAAATACTTTCTGAGAGAAAGTCTCATATTGAGTCAAGATAGTTTTATCCATTGAGATGAATAAGTTAAGAAAAGTATTTAAGAATCACTGCTAAATACTTGCTCAGATAAACATAAAATGTTTTCTTCCCATTCTTCTGTTTGGTCCTGATATGTAATTAGCTAAGATACTTTACAACCACACAGGCGTTATAAACAAGCATGACTTAAGTATTAAAAATTGTCTCGCAGAACCTAAAATAAATACATGTCTCATCTTCTCTATTGTTCCAAGGTGTGCCTTCCTTCATCTTGCCTGCCTGGTTCTATCAAATTTAAGAATTTTTTTTAAAAAAGGGGGAACCCTGAAGGGCTGATGACCTGAAGTATGAAATTAGCCTTTTTTTTGAAATGGAAGTATTTACTAAAACTTTTTTAGTGAAAAATACAGTGATGTGGAGAATGCATCTTACCACATCCATATATCCAAGACAGGCAAAGTGAAATAACTCCTATAATTTTAAACTTGTTTATGCATACAGAGAAGTCCAGTTAATGGCTTCTGCTGCATAACTTGCATGGACAAATAACAATTTTGTGTCCAATAACCTAATGTTATATGCACTATATTAATGGGTAATAGGTTTAAACTTACGCTCTTTCTCAGTAAGGTTGGAAAATGAGTATTTTCATCAGCTGCTAATTTATTAATTGTCTTCACGCAGCAATGTGAATGAAGCAGTAGATGTGACCAGTTGGAGGACCAGCTTCAAAAGTGCACCTGTAAAAGTAAATGTGGAAGCATCCTGGAGACTGTCAGAATTCATTGTCTCACCATTGCTCAATTATTTACTTTTTCATGAGATAGTTTTTGTTCAGGATCTCAGAGATCCTCCATCATTAACTTTTCTTCCACAGCATTTCTTTTCAGGTGGTTGGGGAGGAAGGAAGGAGGGAGGGAGAGGGAAAGCACAAATTTCTTAAGGGATAGTCTGTTTCTTTCTTTAACTTCCTCCAAATAAGTTTCAGTTGATTTTTTTTTTTTTGGCGTGTGTGATAAAAACACCTTATAAATTACTGTTCAGCCAACCTTAGGTTGGCTGGACAAAAAAAACCCTGTCCCTTGCGTTTCTGTCAAAAATTCAATTATAGTTATAAAGGTCAAATCTAATCTTCCTCAGTCAGTCACATCAAACCTGTCTTAAGTTAAAGCATTTACAAACAACACATAAAAATTGAGAGTACAGCCTAGACATGCCTACTATTGCAATCAAAAATTTTGGTCATGTAAATAGAAATATGATTGCTAAAATTGTTAAGCTCTGAATTTCTAGGTATTAAGATGACATAATATTTTAATTACTTGATAGTAAAACATCATAACCTGTGCTAATCTTGAGATAGGAACCTGTTTATCTAGTGTGAGAACAGTTTTTGACTTTTATTTGAGGCAGACATATTTGAAAAGTGTAATAGGCTTTAATAAACTTTGGGTTTTTTCCTTTACTCTCCCCATCTCACTCCTGCCACCATGTCCCAATGCCCCATTAGATGTACTTGAACTCCTTCCTATTCAGTAAGGATTCCATTTCAAAAATCAGAAAGTATGTTAATTGATAATGTCTTGAACAAAAAAGCATTTATTCCTAAGTATTATATTATAAACAGTGAATGGCATTTCTCTTTTCACAATATGATGCACTGTGGAAGGAGAATAAAATGATGAAGCTAAGGCAGTGGTTGAAAATAAGGCAAAATTTTCTATGTGATAACATTTCAACAATTTTGATACAATAATGTTTTAAGTGGATGATTATTTACCTAAGTCATTTATTCATTAGCTTCTCCATTTCCTCTATTCCCCTGTTTTCTTGGAGAAAGAACATTACATCCTTCTTGGCTTTCTTATATTCTCTGGTGCTTTGTTTCCTTGGAAACAATATCCATTAACATTCTCCATTTCCTCTTTTGTTGCCATTTTCTGAATATACTCAGTATCCCAAACATTTCTGCTGTGCAATGTACCAGAGAACTAAGAAAAGACTAGAAAATAGACAATCAGAACCTTTTTTAATGGTACAAGGCTTATTTAAAAAGGAAACACAACAGAAAATACTACCATATTTAATGTTTTTGAGTAAGGTATGCAGTCAGGAAAGTATATATATGGGCAGGGGGTGGATAAGTTATTAGATTTCAGATGACATTGCTGTTCCACACTGACATAGATGAAATAGCTTTTCAGTTACTCTTGGCAAAAAAACCCAAAATTGCATCCTACAATAAGCAATATGCATGTAATTGAAATTATATCTGTGTGAACTATTTGAAAATAAGTTCTGCTGGCTAACAATAATAATCTTGAAGATTTTTTTTACCAATTAGTAAATGTCTTTTGGGGGCATTTTACTCCCTTCCTTTCATCAGGCTGATGTATGGGTTGGATTTTAGTGCCCAAATTGAGATTTTTAACTTTAACCTGCTTAAGTATGAGCTGGTAACACACTCAAAATCAGAGGCAAGAAAACATCACTCGCAGAATGTGATTCATTTTAATGTAAAATACAAAACTAACATGAATCAAGTTAGACCTTCTGGATGCTTTCATTGTTTTCTATTGACTACAAAGGGAACCAGGATAAATTTGATAATATAATTTTAGATATTTAAAGATAAGTTAGATGGAACATATTTGCACCCTGTAAAAGTACACTTGTGCTTAATTTTATTGTATTCATATGTTCTACTTACATATCACACAGCCTTTTCCATGTTTTCTCAGTAAACCAAATGTGATGGAAATTGTCACTTCACATCTGAGTCAGCGTGTGGCACTGCCAGATACATGGTGCTGGTTTTTTCCAAGGTGTTCCAGAAAAAACACCTGCTGAAAGTCTACAATTACAGCTAGGAACAATTAAGGGTCACAAGCAATACTGAGAGGCCTAAACAAAAACCAGAGTTATGAAATTCTCTGCTTACTTGCTGTCAAAAGCAGACGTATCTATATTTAGGTAATTTAAAATTTTCTGTTTGTCTAGATTTTGGATTTTGTCTGTGCATGTGCTCACTACTTCTTGTCCTTCAGAAAATTTGATATTGAGGTGGGGACACTCAGTGAAGTGGATACTTTTGAAAACAAACCCTTAGTTGCTATAAGTGCTACATATCCTATATTTCCATTGTTAATCTTATTTAAGATTGTGGAAAAATGCTGTGGTATCAATGGTACCTTTTGTATAAAAGCATTCACTCAAAAGGTGAGAAATCAGGTTCAGTGTTTTCTAGCATGAAAGGGTTCCAGTCCATATATTTTCTCCTACCAGTTTATCAGTTCAGCAGAGATATTTATTATTGTTCTTCTGAATGCAGCTATGCCACTGCACAGACAGTGTAATTTTCTGGGTCCAGAAAAAGAGAAAATTATTAAATGGTTATTTACAGACATCATTCTATATTTTATTTACTGATTTCTTTAGTGTGGAAAGAATAAACATTGCTTTTTTTCCCTTATGTAGGGTGCCACACGGTAGGAAATGCACTTAATCTGTTCCTTTGGATAATGAGGCTGGTCAGATGGTCATCACCAGTCTGTACAAAGGACACTGTAATGCATGTTTCAGTGTCATTCAAGTTGATGAGACATCCACTTTCTCTACCTGTGCATTTCTATGCATCACTGATTCAGTGAGTTAGTCTGCTTACAGGGTGTTTTTTCCACTGTACACATAATTGATACCAATTGTGTTTTCCTAGAAAGCCTCTCCATAGTTTTGGAAGGGTTTAGTTCAGTCCTTTAGGTACGTCTAATCTCCAAGAAGATTTGGTAGCAGCTTCATAGATTGGGGCAGCATTTGTGCTCCTAGTCCTTTGTGAAATAACCTCAGAGAAGCAGAATAGAAACATCTCGTGTTTAGAGCATCAATAGTACTGCAGAACATTGTTGAGAGGAAGGGTCTAATGAGAAAATATGGAGGACATTTATTCGTGGCACAAATATAAGAACAACCCAAAAAATGGTGAGATAAGTGAAAGAAAATGGTAGATGTTAAGAGAAGGAGATTATTAAGAAACAATATTCTGTATTTAAGAATCCAAAAGCTTATATAGACATCATAATTCCACCTTGTTCTCAGATGCCTTGGGTTTTCTGACTGTGGTTGTGCTCTGTGCTTGTAAAGTAATAAACACAGCAGAGACCTTTATTGTTAAAAAAGAGAAAAATACAAGTTATTTGTGGTCCTTTTCTAACAGAAATAACAGTATTTTGACTCCAAAATACTTTACTACAAAGTAAAAAAATTAAGATCCCACTGTTCAGAAGGCACAAAATCACAGGGGTTAGAAACAGAAAATTAAGATGGAAGCATGTATTAGATCATCCATTTCTCTTTTATGCCAGTAAAATATAATGTCTAGGACTTTTTAGAATTCAAAATAATTAGGTTTCACCATATAGCTAGGGTGACTATTCTGAAGAGAAATTAAGCTGACTGTTGGTGGTTATATTTCTTGATTTTTGTTGTTCTATTTGTTCTGCCCCACCTTTCCCTGGGTTTATACCTGTTTATTATGGTAGATATCTTCTGACAGAAACATTGGATTTTTATCTGAAATTTTCTCATAAGAGTTTTTCTTATTATCCCTAGTGTTTGTACTGGGCATAGTTTGCATAGGTGGCTCTTTTGCTGCCATAATTTCAGCTCCAATTTCACTTTTTTCTGACTGTATGCACTTTATTTCTTTGCATAATTCTACAGCATGCCCATCTGTGTTCAGGATCTGCAGTCATTGCCATATGTAGGACACTTATTTTTGAGATGCCAAGTGCCACAACTCCCACAATTACAACAGAATTCAGAATTGTGCCCTGCCCAAACAAAACCCCGACATACTGTAGGAGGAGATAAGGTCCCTGTTGCACACAAATGATAGGGGAAGGTAGTGTTGATTGCTCCTCTCTTGGGAAAAGACAAGCGTATTAGTGGGATTCTCTTCCCTCAAGGACCTGAGTTGTATGTGCAAGGATGGGGAGGCACTCATCCCTGTTTCTCATTGAGGAAGAATGTGATGTAAGTTATATCTTGTAAGAAGTAATACAGCAGGAAAGATCTGAACTGACAAACAGTGATCCAGGTGATTGTAACAAAGACCTAAGCCAAGCTGATGTTGGTGTTTGACACTCAAATGTGCTACTCTCCTGTCTCGAGCACCCATCTTGACTTATAGTGCCCAAGCCATAGCCTGTTTTTATAAATATTAGAAGCAGTAGAACAGAAGAATAGCTATCAGTTAAGGGACGGGGGACAGTAGTTACTGAGAATGTACAAATCTGTATGTTAGGTATCAAGGTGGTTTAAATATACAATACAATGTGTGCTGCCAACAAGCTGTTTCAGTAAAGAGATTTAGATACAAAATTATGTCTAGATGATGTATAAATGTATTAAATTCTGTGGGACCTGAATATGATGTAAACTGTATGGAATAAGGCATGGAGATTGTATTGGATCTTGCTGATATGGAATCAATTTTCTCATAGAAGTCCTTGTGATGTTTGTGTCCTGTGCTTTGCATTTGTAGTTAAAATGGTGCTGATGAAACATCAGTTTTGGCTACTGCTAAGCACTGCTTCCACACATCAAGGCTGTCTCTCTAAATCCCACACTCCCCAAAGACCAGTAAGCTGGGAGTGGGCAAGAGGTCAGCAGAGGACAAAGCCAGGACAGCTGACCCAAGCCTATCAAAGTGAAATTCCATAACAAATTATGTCATGCCCAGCAATAAAAGCTAAAGGAGAGGACCACTCATCATCAAAGGAAGGGGAGCTCATTATGAAGGCATTTGTCTTGTGCTTTCTCCATTCTAAGAAGTGCCAATTTTTTGTGCTTATTCTTCAGTTCAAAGCTTTCCTCTTACTGCTGTCATTATCCCATATGGATCCAATCATTATATACAAGATATTAGATGTTCAAAGACTTCTGTTAGTACACAGAAATTCCCTTCTGCTGAAATCACATACAGGTTCTGAACCCCTTTTGGAAAGATTGATTCTCTCATAAATTCAGGAGTTCATATATTACATTCAGGATGATGGGGGCAGGGTAGAATGTCTTTCCCCCTTGAATGAAATTTAAAATAATAACACTCACAGTTTAATGAACAAACAAGAAACAGTTTGACAGCCATGTAAATAACTGAGAACCATTCTCATAGAAGTCAAGAGAAAACTTTGTATTGCCTATATTATTAGAGAATTGCACCATACACCAGGTATTTAAATGGCAAGGGAATAACTGAAAAAATGAAAAACAGTTGATAATATCTGACAGAAAGAAGCCAAGAATGATGAGGTAATCAAGAAAAATGGCTTTCTTAGCTCTTGAGAAAAAAAGGTAAGCAATGAGAACAATCGTCTTCTGACTCATCACAGAGAAGGGAGAACATTTTGGTTTTTACTGTAGAGATAAAAAAATCATGGCTATATCTGGTATGTGATATTGGAATTTTCCAGTATCATGAAGCCAAATATCTGCAAACAGGGGCACTGTGACTATCCAGGGAAATACTGAGAACATTTTCTAGATGGAGTTAGTCACTGGAAGGAGTCACGCAGGAATAATGTGGAAGGTGACCTGCTACAATGACTGGGAAGAAACTGCTGCAGAGAAAATTTGAAGTAAACTCTAAACTGTTGTACTGCCTTTGCATAATCTCTTATGAATTTTTGTAGAACAAAATCCTGTTAAGAAGCATTGCCAAGTCTGTCTCACACATGGCCTGCTTTGACAGGTTTCTATTCTTGAAGGTCTGACCTTCCTTAAGGTTTCCATTTCTAAAAACGGCAGGAACAAAACAAGACCAGAAACTTTCTGGTAGCAAAAGGAACAGCTGAGAACTAACACATGCATTCAGTTGCTATTGGAGATTACTCATGTGCCACAAGTTCTATGTGAATGTGAATTTCATAGGTATGACTCTACAAGTGAATTTTGTGGAGGAAATATTCAAATTTACATTTCATTATTTCATTCATTTTCTATGTCTCAAGCATTCTTATTATATACAACAATGGAAATCCTGATTTATGACAATAATTTTGGTCACATTGCCCTGCCCTTATGAAGTATTTAAAGATTATTATTATTATTATTATTTAATCCCTAAAAGATTCTTCTAGTCTAATATGAGATTGAAAACCTTACTTGCTTTATAAATGAGTGGTCAACAAATGGGAGTCCTCTATTACTATTTTAGTACACAAAATATTTATTAATTAATTTTTCAAATCAGTCCCTTTACCTCTGAAAATCTGTGTTTCTATATGCTTATAAAAAAGAGGAAAATATATAGGGGATATTCTAAAAAAATTATTTTAACATCCCTTTCACAGTACATAAAGTAGAAAAACCAGTACTGGGGAAACTCGATCAAAAGTTGATGAGAGCACATATTTTAAATTTACTAGAATTAAGCATTAATCACATTCAAAACAAGCTTTAGTGTACCTTTTGGTCTCCCACATGGCACAAAATAAAGTTCAGGAAATTATCTAGATTCCCACAGTAAAATTTCAGATTAACATCTTCAGCCATTATACCCTCCTTTAATGCTGCCAAAGCAATTCTTTGGCATTTGAGCAATAACTGCTCTTTGTTTAAAAGGCAGAATTATTAAATTACCTTTAGTAATTGAAAAGGAAGAATACATGAGTTATCGGAAGTCTAAGCAAAAGTAAAATCATATGATCACATGCAGTAAAATAAACTTACTTGATAAATACCATATGTGTGAGTTCTGTTGACCTTAACTTTTGTTGAGCTAGCATTAAAAGTACAGGACCACAATTCTCTATCTCTTTATAGCTATGCAGATTCACAACTGTCTACTCTATCTAAGATTGTAAAAATCGTTATCAATATGTTAAATTTTACAGCACAGTATCTTTTGTCCTATTATCCTATAAATATTTTTTATCATTGTTCCAAATTAAATGATTGTTTGAATCCTATGTCAATCAAACAAATAATTTCAGTGATCCTACATTGCAAGTAATTTGCTTAATGCATGATACATTACTGACAGAGTACTTCCAAATATTAGCAGCATAAAAATGATAATGTATACATGCTAATGTCTGCTGAAAAATTAAATTAAGGCAAAGTAAAAAAGACTCTTATGCTCCACTATGTGGTTTTTATATTGGCATGTATTTGGGCAATCTGATTCAGTGCAAAGCTCCAAATGCTCTATAATTTAAAATAGCTTTCCAAATTAGTTCAGACGTGCTGAAAACAACTCACGCCCAGAACTGAAAAGGTCCTTCTCTATAAAGTATTATTGTCTGTCTTTGAGACAGGTGACTGTAATTATAGGCATCTCTGCATTCTATGTAGCCATTTATATCCTAAAAATAGCTAAAAATTATGTTGCAAAACATTATTGCTCTGATGGCTATTTGTCACTTTCTACTTTCCTTCCTTTATGAATTTATTATCAATATATGCTAATTTACTTTTGTGCCGATATTTGGCCTTGGTGTAAAGACCTAACTACCTTTTGGTTTGTTCCTCTGACATACATAAGAGACAAGAATTACTTTCCTTTTCAACTTTTTTTTTTGTGAAAGTAATGAATCCAATTAATTTATTTACCTAAGATAGGCTGTCAACTCCTGAGAACTCCTTATGCTATAATATCACACAGGGAAGCTGTGGTCCTTGTGAGATAAGTTAATATAGTTTATCTCCTCTCACTTGATTCCCACTGAGAAGTTCCCACATAAAACAAAATGAATTATCTTCTTCTGATATGTTTTTTATTTTTGTTCTTGAGAACTTGTGCTTTCAAGATATTTTGCCCTCAATGTACAATATTCCAATCATTCACTGGTGTGAGGCCTTCAATTTAATGATGTTAGCAAATTCCACCGATGTATTCTATTCTTTATGCCAAGGCTATTAATAAAAAAAAAAAAAACAAAACAAAACACCTCCACTCTATATGCCAGTACATCACAAGTTAGCCAACCAGCTTCTGATACATCCATTTTCAGTACTTTCTCTGTGAAAATTTTCTCTTTAGTAAGCTCTCATTTTCTTTCTCATCTGTCTCCCTTAGGAAACAGCCTTTCTCTGAATGCAGTGGCTTTTCTGCTATGTAAAAAGATTAATTACATGGTTTGGGTTTTTTTCTTAAAAAATCAGGTATAAGAGAAGATATTAAATTTGCTTGATTTTTGGTAAGCTAACATGGGTTCAAATCTCATTTATTGTTCACACAACTTTTAAAATTATTCTTTGTTTCAACAATGTATTCTGAAACTTTATATCTTGCTGAAAACACCTGAAATTATTGGCCCATGGAAGCTTAAATTAACTTATACCTATAGATGCAGTTTGAATTCACCAGTTAAGAGGACCCTCTGTATTTGTTATATTTGCTGAAGAAGTTTTGCTACTGGAAAAGAGATTTCCTTTGTCTCTCCTTTCAGAGGGCCAAGATGGAGGATTCTCCACATTCTTTGGATTTTTGATCTATATTGAATAGGATATTTCCCAAGTCTCATTCTCCTGAACCATCTTCTCTTTTCCTCATTGGTCACCATCCTTGTATTAATTAATAAAAAATAAGAGCATGAACTTAATTTTTTATCTGGAAATTGCTGATTGGTTCTCCTTGAAGTTTCTGAGTTGTTTTTCCTCTTGATATCTCTTTTTTGCAGTTACTTGAACAGAAGAAGTTAATCTTTTCTAATTTCCAGTCCAAAACTACTTTTCTATCAAAGATACTGACAAGCCTACAGGTTGCAGTTAGAAATCAGGTTGATGAAGGACTGGTGGATTTATGGAAAGCAGATAATATTTTTTTCCTCTTTAGCTACTTGTATATTTATTTTGACTAAATTGAAAAACATCAGAGAATTCATTTGAAAATATGCCACAGTTTAAACATAAAAATCAAATAAATAATGAAACTTTTTAAACTTATTTCCCTAATGTTTCTTTAGACCTTTCATTAATACTTATATAATGTCTGTGAAGGATATTTTTCTTTTAAATAAGAACCTTGTTTGACTCATGATTTGCTCATTCAAAAGGCAAATTTGTTTCATTGCTCTACTCTTTCAACATACGCATAATTTTCCAGAGTTTCTGGGGACAGTTATCACCTTTGCTTCTTTTTCAATAGGTCTCTGTAAAGCATAACTTTTCAAATAGCATCAGTGCCAATCGGGAAAATAAATCTCCTGACATAGGTAAAATGTAATTAAGCAACAGTCTGAATGAATTGTTTTCATGAAAATAAAAAGTAATTAATAACAAAATATGCCCATGTAGCTCATGTTTCTGACACAGGACTAGGTGGCAAAATCTGCAATTAATAATAAATAGTGTGTTGTTCTGTCATAATACTTTCAATTTAAGAGGTTTTGAATTTAGTATAATGATTAATTAAAGTTCATATAGTTTCTGTGAGGTTTTCTGTCTTAACTGGAAGAAACCAAAGCAATAATGAAAGGGTCATATCAAAGACTAAGGAATATAATTACTGTCACCATTTTCATACTTCACTTTGGCATTGGCAATATAAGGACATCTGCATCAGTGTAAAGTTGCATCATATCAAACCTGAGACCCAAGTAATTTACTTGTACAGGTGCAAGAAATACTGCCAAAGTTTGACAATATCTCTTCTACAAGGATGTCTGTAGACATTTGAAACAGAGGAAATCCAGCACTCAAATTGCATGGCAGAAGGAAGAAACAGGAAAAAAATACTCTTTGGGTATCTTTAATTAAATGAGGAAATAATTGGGTTTATAATGACAATTTTTGCCTGTGCTTCCATCTCAAATTTGTGACTGAGAGAGCAGGATCAATTCCTTAACATAAAGAGTTGGCTACCACACTGACAGGTGCTCATTGTTCATGCTAGAAGGATATGAGATACTTCATGAAGCTAAACCATTGTTGTTGCACACATATTTGTCTCTTGAGTTTGATCATTCCAGAACTACTTTGTTGACAACTTTGATAAGAAATTTTTCATGTCAGCTACAATCCATGGTCTGGATTTAAACCAATGTGTTTTCATCTGTTCATGGATAATCTAGGTAGAAGTGTAATCAATACAGAAGGACTTAAGGAAATCCGTCTAAGGTCATTCAAGTCAATATATACAATTTACTAGAGATATAATTTATAGTTAAATTTTAAAGACTTATAATGTCTGTTTTTAGCAAAATTTTATCTCAAGCTGACTAGTAGAAAATACACTTCTTTCTAATACTGTTGTTTAAAATTGCACTGGATTTACTAAGGGTTTTTTATTAATGAGCTTTTGTATTGTTTCTATTGGTTTTGAGTTATATACAGCGCATTTTGTTTTAACTTTAAACTCTCATGTCCCAGAAGGCAAGTGGACACACATATTTCAAAACTGTATTCATCTTTTGGGGTGGGGGGAGAAGTTTGAGAAATAAGGACACAATTAGTATATTATGAGGATGGAGTTCTTGGCTGGCTTTAGAGCAAGGAAATCATGTCTTCAAGTAATATTTTTCATGCATTCATTTCTTTTTATGAACAGAAGACATTACTAAGATTATATTTTAAAGTAATTAAGTTCTGAAGTAAAAGGAAAAAAAAGAGGTAGTACATTTCCTTCTCTTTTCGTGAACTAAACAAAAAGAGGAAGATTTTTAAAAAATGGCTAAAATCTATCATTTAAAAGAAAAAACCTTTTTTGAGAATCTAAGATAACTGGCGGTTTGCAAATTTGGTTTTCAGCAGCTTATCTCCCAGTGATTCTGCAGACTTTCCCATATGCTCAAAATTCATACCCAACTTTCCCTTAGCCTTTAAGTATAATACTAGTTCCACATGCCTTCCTTCTTGTTCTTTTTGTACAAGCTCCCTAGGGACTTATATATTTAAAGCAGAAATTCATAAAGAGTCAATTTGGAAAATCTAGCCTGGCCACATCTTCATTGGAAGCAAGTACAAAGCTCTGGATCTGTAAGATTTTGTATAGCTTCTAGAAAAATACCTGATTTCATCAAGTCTTTCAGTAAAATGAATTACTGTATCAATTAATCTATTAACCATGTTAAAATCTTACTTCAAGGTCTTCCTGAGATGACATTTCTCAGATAATAGTCATAAGAAATAGTAAACAGTGGTGCCACTTTCTGCAAAGTGGTTTGCAGACTAACTTACACCTTTCAAGTGTTTTTGAACTTCAGAGAAAAACTAACATCAGTATGGTGAAAGTTCTTTACACCCAGTAATCATTTTTATTGATTTTTCTTCTACTTTCCAAAAGCTTTACAGAAATTGCCTTAGGGAAAAAAAAAAAGTGTTATTTGTATTGCACCATTTTCATACTTTAAATCCTTTTTCTTCCCCAAATTCATATTGAGTGTAAGAGATTTCCCCTAACTTCATTTTCTTAGGTGAGTTTCAACCAATCCTTTTTGTGAAGACTGGAGCTTCTAAGATCCACAACTTCAGTAAACACAATCAACAAACTTCAAGTGTTGTTCATGTTACATCAGGTTTTCACAACAGATATTTACCTCTTAAAACTACTTTTCAGACCATTTCCAGTAATTAATGCAACATGAAGTTTATAAATTTGTCTTGGTTATTATTTTTTCTTTCTTTGATGTAATTTTTTTCTGTGGTTCAAAAGTAAGGAATACTTGGACAAGACAAACATACTGAGCTGGTGTGTGGCTCGAGGCAATTAATCTACATTTTTTTGATACTATAAATCCATATTTACATCAATTGAAAAAAGGTCAGCAGGGCTGCTTATGAAGTTTGACTTGCTGCAGTCAGTATTCATTCAAGACACAGCTAGAATTATTATCTGTCTTCTGCATAACTCACTTCATCAACTTGGCTGGCAGCTAATATTTTCAATGATAAAAATTTTTAAGAGCAAGCTTTTTTTTTACCAGGAAACTATTTTTTTCTATTTTAAGTTAATCTTTTTTCCTCTGTTTATGCTTTGCATTATTTACTAGGGAGTTTCTTCAACAATAACAAATATTCAGTTTAAAAAAAAATAAAAACCTGCATTATACTAAAATGGAGGAATACTATGTGTCATGTTTTGAAAAATAATTTAACAATAACTTGTTATTGAGTGAGCTCATTTTTTATTTCCACCCCTTCTGAAAGTATCTGTAATCCTGAAGTACTCAAATCCTGAAGTGTTTTTTTTTTGGTTTTGCTAAAAAATGAAAAAATGTATAATTCATACATTTTATGGTATGGAGGTATGTTTTGTTTGAACATTTTGTTTGAACATTTTTTACATTATTTATTTTCTAGAAAAATCTTGTAAACTGAGTCTTTTTAATAAATATAAGGACAGGACATGGAAACAACTTAAATTTCCTTTAATGTCGTTTCACAAATTGCCAGTAGTGTATGGACTCAACTGAGTCTGACTCAAATGCCTTCTCACATTCTGTAAATATCATAGATTAAAACTTAATTTGATATAACAAGTTCCATTAAAAATCATCTTTTCAATGGCCCCTTCAATTTCAAATTATATTTCCAAGTAAAATTTTAAGGCAGTAAAGAGAGAAAAAAATATACCTATAGGCCCCAACTTAGTATCTAATTGCACAGGACAGAATTTTAAAAAATATATTTTGCCATTTTCATAGTATTAAATCATTCTAGATCAAGAACTATACCATATTTTAAAGGATTCAATTTTCAATATAAAAAATATAATAACCATTTTTGTATGATATCTTGCTGTCTATCTAAAAAGGATTTTTGTGGGTTAACACATACTGAAATATGCTTTGAATTACCCTATATTTCTTTAGAAATACTTACGATAGCTCCAGTAGGATTTCATTTTCAGTTTTACAGCTGCTCTGAATCTTAACACTGAGATCTATTAAAAGAGAACTGAATATCTAAAAAGGGAATTTTATGCATAGCAATGTCATGGGCAAGATTTCACAACTGAACTCAACACAGTAATGACTTTTTTGAAAAAGGAAAGCTCAAAAAAATCCCAATACAGTTTAAGGTTTCCAGCCTTTTTAACAACACCTGCTTCTGTTGATAGACTTTCTGATCATCAGATGATAAAAGCAAATAAATGAGAGGCCTTTCTTATGCAATTTCTCTACTCGAGAATAAATGGATTTCAGATGAAATCCTAGACTTTTTGCATAATTAGTGCTCCACAGCCTGTCTCTTTCTAGCAACCACTCAATGTAAAAGTATTTCCATATTAAGTTGAAGAATATGCCTGAAAGCCAGATGATAGCTCCTGCTAAACAAACTTGAGAAGGCAGTAATAATCACAAATAAAAAGCAGGAATGATATCACATTAGGTTTTAATGAATATTAAGAGTTCCACAAAAGCAAATAAATTCAGTAATTTTTTATCCATGAGACAGTATGAGGATTAAATTGTGTGCCTTCTAATTACTGGATGGAACCTGTCCCACAGAATGGTTATTGAAATAGTCATTTTAGTCAATAAAGAACACCTGCTTGACCAGATACAGCAGACTTATGAAGGAATTATTATTTTCTAGTTCCAGGTTCCTCTGCTTGGCAAAAAAATCATACAAAAATTGAGTATGAGGGAAGAATACAAATATATTAATAATTTTTCATATATGGAAGCAGAAGTCTATTTCAATATATATATCTTCAACTTTTTTTTGGCATCTGAACTATTTCACCTGAAAATATATCACTTCACTTTTCCCTAAACACTTCTGCTTTCTTAGTTTCAATGTCTCCAAAAATCTTTTGTTTCCAAAATTTTTTTCATCCTGTTGAGTTGTAGATAGAAATTTTGTAGATATAAACAGACATGTATTCACTAGTGAATTTTAAAATTAGAAACATGGTACTACTTTAGTACACTTTGAAAGTGAAAGAGAATAAGTGAAGCCTGGGTAGCACAAAAATGAAGTAATGTCAGAAGCCCTGTATCTACTGAAGAGGCCACTGGTAGGATGGTCACACTTGAGAAGGGGAATCCTCCCTCTTCCATGGCAGCAACACAAAGTGAATCAGTCTGAACATGATGAGGCAAGTGTCACCAGATGTTTATCTCTGATGAAAGGGCAAACTATCTCAATGAGTTGAGTTTATACAAAGACAGTAGGGACTGTCCAAAGCAGGGCCACGAGGATGGCAAAGGGCCTTGAGGGGAAGCTGTGTGAGGAGTGGCTGAGGTCCCTTGGTTCAGTTCCACCTGGAGGACACTGAGGGGAGACCTCATTGGGTGCTGATCTCTTGTGACAAGTGACAGGACTTGAGGAAACACATAGAGCCAAGTCATAGGAGATTGTGGAATCCCTTGAATTTCTCAGGAGAATTCCCAGCATCCTGCCCTGGAAAGATCTACCACAGAGTTTTCCCTGCCTAGGCTGAAAGAAAGATGTCCCCCATGGTGCTCTGCTGCACTATTGTCAATCTACCTCAGACTGCTTCCCCCACTGGCCAGGGGTTCCAGCTGACCCCAATTGTTCATCCCTCATCTTCCCTCCAGGTCACTTCCCTTTGCCCTGCCATTTGTACCACCCTCATGCCCACTGGTTCCTGACCTCTGTTTAGGCCTGTGCAGAACACATGGACAGGTCTTTTGTCCCTGATTCCCCTTCAGCATGTTGGAATAAACCTTCGCTGGAACTTATCATACAAAAAGCCCTTCTTGCCTCTCTTTGCTGAGCTAGCCATGGTGTGAGAGATGTGTGGACTTGCTTTGCCTGAATCTTACCCAAGCAGCTTTTCCACAGGTCATCCTTATTGGGATATTGGTAGCAGCTCCACCATCTGAAATCACACTGCTACAGGAGATTCAGGCTGGGTATGAGGAAAAAAGTTTTTCACCCAGAGGGTGGCTAGGCCCTGGAACAGTTCCCCAGGGAAGGTGGTCACAGTACCAACCTGACAGAGTTTAAGAAACACATAGACAATGCTCTCAGGCACATTGGGGTGTCCTGTGCTGGGCCAGGAATTGAATTTGGTGATACGGATGGGTCTCTTCCAAATCAACATATTCTATGATTCTATGATTTATCATGTTTAAAGAATAAATATCAGGATCAGTCATCCTCATTATTCACTGAGAGGATGTGATCAAAAAGGATGCCTCTCAGCTTAAGGATATCTACAGAAAAGTCAGTGGGAAAACATCTGGCATATCCATGCAACCTAAGATAATTTTTGTTACACCAGGGAAGTCCAAACCAGCATCCTAGCTAGGATCAGTATCCAGAAATGCAAGTGTGCATTGGTTCATTGACACTTTACCAACTACTGTTAATCTGACAGTCCTCTTAAACTGTGAATAAGAGTCATAACTCCTTGACGTGGCATCAGGAAATCAGCATCCCAAAGGGACAAATTGTATTTGTTTCTGTTTCCTAGTGAACTGCTGAAGGAGCAGGTCCTGGATTCCTGAGTGCCTTTCTCACAGCATTAAATGCAGAAAGCTGAAGACTTTGTTTTCAGTTGCCTGACCTTTGGAGGAAAGTGGTCAGAATAAGTCTGTGTTTAAATTTCCCAGACAGGGGAGGAGTGACAAGATTGGTAAGGGTGTTAGAAGTCTCAGTTCTGCAAACATGAGGAAGTCATCTGGTTTGCATTATGGTGACCACTACATAGAACTTCAATTTTTGTTTAATTTTGTTTTTCCCCTGTAAAAAATTCTTGCTTTCTACAGAGAAATTGTGGAGAAATACATGAAAGCTGAGCAGGAGGAGAGTTATGTGTGAGAAGGACTGACACGGTGAGCATTTTCAAAGTGGAGGCCTAATAAAACGAGATTTGGTGCACAGCTGATTTGAAATCATGCCAGATTCTGATGCCAGACTTTGAAGGTTGAATTTTATATTCATTTATATGTTCATTTGTATATTAAATTAGTGACTTCTTAATCTGTGACAGAAACATCATCTGGTCCTACGCATGGATGCTGCTGATACATCCTCTAAGCATTTGGGACTTTATATTGAAGAGATATTTGCTTGAGGCTGTCACAGGAAAGCCCTAATATGAGTTGAACATTTGGGGCTGACCTCACAAACATTGTCTAGAGCGTTTCTCTTCCCCTTTTTACTTGCAATGTCAGATGAAGCAAGGTCAAGGAGGTTGTCAAAAGGTTGCAGTACAATGAACCTCTTACAATGGTGGCCATTATGTTACTTGCTGTGAACAAATGGAAAAGCATAGATATGACAAAGGCTGGTCTTGAAAGTATTGGTATTAGGATAACTTGAGAGCTTCTCTATATAGTGTAAATTTGTGTCTTACTGAAAAAAAAAAGGTAACTTAGATATACTCTGCAGTGGATCTTCTTGTCAGGCCTCAATTACACGTTTGCTAGAATTCATATACTTTTTTAATTTCTCCTTCTGAACAGGCGATTTTTGTCTTGACCAAGGCTACTTAGAGCCTGCTGTTGTTGACTCACATTTTCTGTGATGGCCCTGATTTCATCCTTGTTCTGTTAGTTGCTAACATCCCAGTAGGCTGCTGCCTATTGCAGTTTCCAGAAACATCAGCATTACAGTAAAATATTCACTCAGTCCAAAATAATGTATTTGCTTCTGAAATTAATATTTCTCTTTTCCTTTTATATCTGTCTTTCTTTGATGTTGGTGGCCAAAACCTTTCTGGTGTCTGTAATTAATATGACTCATTTATAATACTCTTCCTCTTCTCGCTTCCTTGGAAGCCACCTTTGGACAGACTTTAAGGAGATCTATTTTCTAAGGATAGCTTTTAGTTTTTAATATTTTCTTTGAAATGCTGTAAAAGCCAAGTTTAGTCAAATAGCTTTATGGGCTGGAACAATATTTGATAGTGACCCCTTTCTAAGTGTTTTCCTGCAATGAGAATCATTAAACTTTTTGGTGAAGTACTAAAGTTGTCACTAAATGAATACATCATTTCTCTATGGGAAGTCTCCAGGAGATTTCTTGCAAGCTCAATATTTTTTGATTTCCAAGTACACTGTATTAGGCATCTGAGCAGTAGAGATCTGTTAATTGAAGACCTCATGTGTCTGAATAACCAGCAATTCATGAGCAGCTCAACTTTTCAGCAGTAAAGATTTATTACTCATTATTTACACTTGTTAATAGAAAGCTGATTCAGATCAGAAGGTTCAAGGACACTCTGAAAACCATCTAAAAATGCGATGCTGTGAAAAAAATTTGGGTGAGTGTTTAGATAGCACAAATTCATTGAATGGGAAATTTAAGCATTGACATGATAACATGAATCTTGGCAAATTAAACTGAACACTTGCGCAGAAACATGTGGCTGATCTGTTTTCACATAATGAAATTCTATGCAGTGATTTATCTGCAAATGTCTCCACAAAAATGCAGCTCCAGTTATATGTCCTACTTTTGCAGGCCATATTAGGTGGAGAACAGAAGGAAGTATTTTGTTTTGGATCATGTGTGCAGCTGCCTTGGTAGCGAGCAGACTTACGTCTGCAAAAAGTAACCTCTGTATATGGTTTATAACAACTTCCTTTGGGCTGAAGCATGAGCCTGACCTCTCAAGGGCCAGGTTCTGGCATGTTTATTATCACTGAGTACTGTGTATCCTGTCACCAACAGTGAACTCAGAGGATTCTGATGACTAGGACAGAGGAGTAGCCATGAGTATTCAGACCAGAAACTAAGGAAGAGTAACTAAGTCCTATATTCTAGTTGATATTCTCAGGGGCAGTCATCACAGTTGTCTCTAAATTCACTAGATTTTACAATTGCTTAACAGCTACTGGAAATCACACCATGTAAATTTAACTGCCAAAAAAGGCCTTTAGAAATCTGATACTAGGTACTCATAATTTAAAAAAAATCTGACAGTGAAAACTGTTTTGATCCAGAATACATTCTGGTAAACCTGGACATTTTCTTATGAGTAAGTTACCTTTTCTTGTTGCTTAATGTACATTGAAAGGAAAAAATTAGCTGGTTTATTTCCAGATATCAAATAATACCTTTTCGACTTAGACTCTTAATAAAAAATATTGTCTTTCATGGCTTTGGAGATAAGCCTTGTGTGTCTTAACTGTAGAAAGTGAATAATCAATTGTTTAAATGAGCCTACTGCTCACGTGTTGTTTGTTTTAGCTTTTTTTCCAGGGGAAAAAAGTGAATAGTTTCATTTTTCACTTGCAAGGAACAAGAGGTCTTTCAGTGCATTAAGCTGCACAGCCTTGTTACCTTTTTTTTTTTAATAAAAACTTAACACAATAGCAGGAAGAAAAAAAAAAGTGAAAAATAAGTGACAAATAATTTTAATTATAAAGTCTACTTCAGAATTTCTACGCAAGTATATAAATGTTCTGAAAGGGCCAGATGTAAGAGTAAATATTCTACCTTAAGACACATATTTTTGTATTGATGGTTAGTGAGTATATGGGAGGAAACAAAGAGGAAGAGATTGCCTCTTGAAGTTTTGAATCCATAAGTGTTCCCTACAAGCAGGTTGTATTATCTACAGCTCATTGGCTCAAAATAGTGGTGACAAAATTCCAGCCACAGGAGATATCCTGGTTTTTCTGTGGCATATTTCCGTCAACAGCGGTGATGGAAAGATCTCTCCAAAATTAACATTGCTGATGGCAGTGTGGGCTCTGGTCATTGCTAAACCAACATCTGTACTGTCCAAGCCCTGCAGAGCTGATGAACTTAAACCATAAGGAACTGAAACTAAAGGCACCACTAACAGCTCCTCAGCAAACGCAGCTCCAGCCATGACCAGCATTAGTTGTACTCCACAGTAGAAGAAGTAATATCCAGTTTGTCATCTTCTACACTGGTTTGCTAAATCAACAAAACATATGAAGACCATTCAGTTACATATTCTTTCCCATTTGCCTGTACTAATGGAAAAGTATTATGACTAGTAAGCAATAAATTTTCATCATTGTTGATTTGATTTTTTGCTCTCCTCTAACTTTATAGTGGGGGTTGGCATCCTCATGTTTTTCTGCACTTGAAGCCAAGCTCAAATAAAGTTTTGAGTTTATTTCCTAAAGGTCTGGCTGTTTGTAAGATGTCAGGGAATCCTGGTTGCTGTGAAATGAGGGTAAGGTGAGGCAGTTATCTGAACAGCAAGTCCGATCTGATTGTTGAAATTCAAAGCTCTAACAGGCAACTCCAGGTATAAGTCACAAGAAACATGAGCCAGTAACCTAAAAAGTCTATAAAACAACCAGCAAGTTTCAGAAAAAAGAATTTGTAGAGAGCTTTTGTCTGAATGATCTCTGACTCCCAACTGTGTTGGGAATAGGCTAGGTGGGATCTCGGTGAGGAGTTGAAAGAGCCGTCTCCTGACTGTAAGGTGAGCGTACTTAAATAGTCACATAGAGACATCTCCCTTGAGGGGAACGCATCTGTTGAAAGTATTACATTTAAACTGTTTAAAACCTCCCTCAGAACACTGAATTCATCATTATGAATAAACCTTCTAAACTGCTTGTCTTCCACTGAAAGTACAAACAAAATCGCTCACTTTTGTACCTTCATTAAATGCTGTTATTTTGGAAATCAACATCCTCCTGAGATATCAAATGTACAGATGCCACTTATGTGACAAAGTAGATAAGTAAAATGTTTTTTCCACCACACAGTTTCGTATGCTCAAGTTTCCCAATTGTAAGGAGGAATGATGATGGCTTCTGTTTGTTTATTTTGCATTTGATAGATATTTGGGGAAGGATTTTTTCTGGTTTTGCTGACACACCATCCTTGCAAAAGCTGTGTTCTACAAAGTATGAAATTGACTAAGAAAATTTTCCCAAACCCTCATGCAGAAAAAACAAATTACTCATTTTATTAGTAATCATACTGACTCTTTTCTGATGTTCAACATAAAATCTAGTTTCCTGTTGACTTCTTTTTGCACCTACTTCTATTACTTTGTCAGCTACTTTCAAGTATGGTATGTGTTATCTAAGGTTATAACCAGTGAAAGGTAGGGACAAAATTACATTCCTTTTCCTTTTCCTTTTCCTTTTCCTTTTCCTTTTCCTTTTCCTTTTCCTTTTCCTTTTCCTTTTCCTTTTCCTTTTCCTTTTCCCTTTCCCTTTCCTTTTCCCTTTCCTTTTCCCTTTCCTTTTCCCTTTCCTTTTCCCTTTCCCTTTCCTTTCCTTTTCCTTCCCTTTCCTTTTCCTTTCCTTTTCCTTTTTCTTTTTTCTTTTTTCTTTTTCTTTTTTCTTTTTCTTTTTCTTTTTCTTTTTCTTTTTCTTTTTCTTTTTCTTTTTCTTTTTCTTTTTCTTTTTCTTTTTCTTTTTCTTTTTCTTTTTCTTTTTCTTTTTCTTTTTCTTTTTCTTTTTCTTTTCTTTTTCTTTTCTTTTTCTTTTTTCTTTCAGAGAAAAACTAACAAAAAATGTGCGATTTTAGCGTTCATGGTTTTGCCTTAAACTGCAGAACTGGTGAGCTATGCAAATCCAGCCTACTGACCTGTTCCCTTGGGTGCAGGGTTACTGGAAGCACTATTTTCCCTTCCTTCCTGTTTTGGTGGTTGAGTTTGTTCCAGTGAAATTCAAGGCACACTGAAGAAAAATTTGTACCCTGACCATATCCTGTGTAGTCAGGACACAGACAAAATATGTCCTAACACAAACAAGTTGAGAGGTTCAGCTGAATCACACTTGATTTAGACATTCATAATGCAGACAGTAAATATGCTTAATACATGGCCTTATGAAACACATGGTGTCCTGGTACCTGAAAAAACTTGAATGGTTATTTATGAATATCCGTGAGTAATGCAGCCTCTTAAGTACAGCAGTAGTCTCTGGCAATGTCCTGGGGCTCTCTGGTATTGCAGAGTTGTTCTCAATTGGTTGAGGATTGCTTAGGTAACTCCTCTAGGGAACAAAATTAAAATACTGCAACCCCACAACTTTAATTAAAGCCAAAGCTGAGAAACAGGGAACCATAATTGGTTTCCCATCAGTCTACCACCTATCCTTCCCTACCTCTACTCTACCTCTCTCTATAAAAAGATTACAATGTTAAAAAATAATAAATTTTTAAATCTGTCAAAAGACTGACTATTCCTGTTTTACTTTTAGCAAGCAAATAAATGTGGATTTTTTGAGGGCAAGTGAGATCAAGCCATGAAAGTAGTTAGTTAAATAAAGGGTCTGCAGAGAAAAATGCAAGTCTCTAACTTTGTGTGTTTTTATATCTCTTGTAAATGTGACATTTTTAAGTGGTACTGACAAAAACTGCATACTAAGTTCATGATCTTGAAACATAATTCCTTTTGACTGTAAACAGCTCCATGTGCTGACTCTGAAAGGAAAAAGAGGTGAACACAAAATATATCTCTCAATCTGCCCCAAAGCATGTATAGAAAAAGCCTAAAAATAGTGTATGACAAACCATGAAGAAATCATGCAGTGTGATAAGATACCAAGATGTTAATATTTAGATAAATTGCTTTATACAGAACAGACATTCCGTTCTAAAAAGAAAGAATGTCTGGGAGACTGAAACATCTAAAGAAGACTTTTAATGTTCTCTTGATTTGCTGTTGTTTTATTTGATAAAGTTTTGGGATTTCCTTTACTTGCTGTACCTGGTACTAAAAACTAGGATGGTCAGATTAGTCTATCAGATGTCAAGGAAGGTTATATATGGAAGTTTTACTGTCTTTTGACCTTGAAACCATACCCTTTGACAATAGAAAACTTCTAGGAAAAACGAAATTTAGACTTCTTCATCAGTCTTAATGGTTTTTTCATTCATTTTCTTTAAAGCACAGTATATCTGTGAGACATTTTTTTCGCACATTTTAGTCATACATTGCAAAAGGATTTTTTTTTTTAACTGTCTCACCTCTGCTTAGGCTGGTTTTATTTTGTCATCTTAAGCTTACTGGTATCAGGAAAGCCTCTAATGAGGAGGCTGATGATTCCTACTACTTGTTTAAACACCATATTAGAGACAGATGATGAAAAATACTGCAAGATTTCCTGATCAGGAGAAAAGGAATAACAGTACTTTGGTTCTTCCCAATGCAAATACTGATATTTAGACAGCTCTCTGTGCAATAAATGCAGAAGATGGGAAAATCTCTTTATAGAACATTAAAGCCTTTAAAATTGAATTTTAATTGATTTTTCTGTGGCTGGTCACATCAGAGAAGCTATTTGTCTCTCTCTGTCTCTTTTACTCCCCTCCCCCCCACCCCCTTTCTTCTAATAAAAAAACCAACCAAATTAATAGGAAGGACTTTGGCAAAATATGGAAAGGCAGAGGTCCTTCTGGCTGTCTTGTGAGAAACCAGGTAAGAAAAATCCTGGAGTCCTGGATTTCAAAAATGGATCAAAACTGTTGTCTTGATCTGGTTTAGTCCTTGCCACTAAGATGCAGGAGAATATGGTTGCTACTGAGGAGACAACATCATACTGGGTCACAGTAAGGCAGTGATATCTGAGCTGCCAGTCTTCCCCTATAAATAGCGTAATTGACTACTCATTCTCAGATGAGTCCAAATGACATTTAAAAATTAAAGTTGACTTTAAATGGTGACTTGTGGTTGCCAGATATATCTGATGTGACCTACCCTTTTATCTCTTCCTGCCTCTTCGATAGAATTCTTCCTGTTATACATTTTTTTCTTATTTTTTTACACACTTATTTGCTTGTGAAATCTCTCATTACTATTTCAATTCTGTTGGTATTTTGGATAGGTTGCTATGCATACTCAATTCACTGTTTACATAAAAGGGTCTTTTTTAAATACAAGTAAAAATTGTTCATTGCATAATTTACATACTTTTAGCAGAGCAGAAGAAAAATTAGACATTAATATTACTGCTGATGAAATGGTATGTGAAAAACATTGCTGTGACAGCACTCAGTGTTTAGCTAAAAGCTCCCCAATTGTTTTGCTAATGGTCTTGCTATCCACAAGGGATCTCATATGCCAGACAATAATTGTTCCCCCTGTTTCTCTTTTTAATGATGGCCTCTTATATGAATATGCCCCCTAATCAGAAAAGCTTTTAGACTAGATTGGATACTGATTACAACTGGAGAGGCTGCTAAAAGTTCCATAGAAGTTCTTACTTATGCTTGGAATACTGTAACTGGGCATAGACCTGCTGTGTCTGTGGGCTCCAGGTTCCAGGGATCCTGCCTATGCTGCATCAGCAGTTTTCAGATTAAAAAAAAAGCTGTTAGCAGAGGTAGAAATAAACTCAGCAGGGATTAACCACCTGAGGATTTATCCGGCTTCTTGAGTGTATTTCACCACCAGTACTAATTTCCATTATGTGTCTCACAATGCCAAATTTTGTAGCTTCAAACTCAACTCATACATTCCATAAATATCTTCAGGTGAATTTTCTTTACATAAAAAGACTGAGAATTGTTTCTAAGTTATCTTGCTTTTCCTTGTGTGCAATTTTCTTTGCTTCAGGGAGGACATATCTGCTATGGGGCATTTTCCTATGGGGTATGTTCCCCTAAATTACTTGGAATGTTGATGACCATATGTAGGGGAGATATATGAACTCCAGAAAATTTTTAATATTATTTAAAAAAATAACATGTTGATGTTTTCTATGTAGAAAGATGGAGTCCTTATGTATTAACTCCTAATCTCTTCATTCAATTAAAACTCAGAGGTCCACATATTAGTAACATAAACTATGCTCATCTCAAAATGCTGTTTTCAGAGCTCAAAAAGCTTATTCTGACTGCAGGGAAATGATTTGCTTTTCAAAAAGTTTCTTTACCATAAAAAAACACTGATTTTGGAATCAAGATAAAAAAATACTTAAATATCAATGAAATTTCTAAAGGAAAAATGAAAAATCTTTCAAATCTCAGTGGTCAACTGAAAATCTACTTGTAGCCAAATCCATTACTATCACACATGCTCACAGAGATTATCTAAACTGTTGAAAGAAGAGGCAGCTCTGTGAGAAAACAAAAGGTTCTTTAATAATAAATAGGCAACATAAAAGTTCTTTGACTTTCTGGGGATCAGATAGTTCTGAAGGATTGTGAGGAAGAAGGAATGGAGAGGAAATTTCAAGATTCTTCCTATCTTCTGAATAGCAGAAAAGAGTAATAAGATGATTCTAGAAATGAACTGCTGGATAAAAAGAAAAACTAGTATCCACTTTCAACAAGAAGAAGCAGCTGTGATATCTGGAAGGTCTCTCCAGCCTGATCCGAACAATGCTAACTTATCTGCAAGGCAAGAGTGTGGAAAGGAGGTAAAATATAAGAATTCCTTAGCATCAAGATATTAAGAAGAAAATTAAATGAAGCACTGTATGGAATTTAATAAAGAGATCCTGGACTGTCTATACTAGCATAAAGAATCTTGGCAACAATAAAGAATATTACATTATTAGTGAACTCTTGAGTAATTTTTATTAACATGATAATCATTGGCATTTTCTTGGAAGATTAGAGACATGAAATCACTTGTTCCAAAGTATCTAAGGAGGATGGCAGCACAATGTGTTAAAAAAGGAACCTTCTGGACATATCTACACTAATAAATTCAACAACACTGGGAAACTTTATTGTGTGTTGGGACTTCATTGTCCATACTGCTAAAAACTAAGAAAAATCCGTGGCATGGTTTTGGCCTTCATCAACCACTACTTTTCCAAACAATTCCCTGGCACATTATGGGTGTTAGCATTGGACAGGGACCATTCCAAATAAGCAGTTTGTATTTGGTTACCCTGTTTGAAGGTTAAAACAAATTAATAACAAAAATATGGAGCCCTAGGAATAGAGTGCAGGGCAGGAAACAAATAGACTTCATTTGCTGTTTTTTTTCCAGAGTGAGTAATACATGATAAAACTCATTCTCTCACTGTTAAAATGCAAAAAAATACAAACTGCTTTCATGTCATAAGAATATATCTGAGAATAATTTCTATTAGACTCATATTGATACACAAGAGAAAATTATTAAAGAACTAGTGCTAATTTAGGAGTGTATTTTTTTGTAAAATGAGATCATTTTTATAACTTTCGGGATATACACTGACACAAGATTCTAGCAAGCTATCAGGAGGGTTACCTTTAAAAAACTCTAAATCCTTACATAATAAATCAGCTGGGAAAGAATAAATTGAAAAACGTGAATGGCAACAGAGAGAATTTAAAGAATGTTTCACTACTTGAGCTAAAACAATAATCACACCGTCAAGAACTGATATGGTAATGATGAATTAAAAAAAACCCTAAGTTAACAAGGTTTTTTAATTTCTAAAGGATAATGATGAAAATAAAAGAAGTTGGTGTGGGTAACTAAAGCAAAACTGAATCTAAACCATAGAAAACTGAGAAGGGAAACAAATGTACAGAAGATATATCTATCAAAGTTTAAGGACAACATGAAAGGATTTTTTAACTGTTCCTGTCCACATCACCAGGAGTGGGGTGGTCAAGAACCTAATGTTATTCAATATCGTCTTACATCAATGCCAGGGGCCAGGGGAAAGGGACTCTTTCCCCTCTGTGAAGAAAGGATCTTCCTTTTCCTGTCAGAGGAAAGTGTGGCTGACAAAAGATCTGTCCACTACTGTTTTTCATTGTCCCTGGATTGTTGAGCATTTTGCATGTAAATCACACTCTCTTTGTACACTTTTGTTATTAATACCGGTGCTGTTATTGCTTGCTTTATCATCATTTTTCTTATCTCAACACATGATCACTCCCTTTATTGTTCCCCACTGGAGGAGGGGAAGAGGAGTGTTTTGTGGTTTTCTTTCTCGTGGAAGCACTAAACTGGGGAACGTGTCATGCCTAAACCATGACACAGCACAAGAGAAAAAGGCAACTAACAGGTACTAGTACATTTGTCAGTAGAAAAAGGGTAGAATTATTAGAAATATTAAAGCAACAGAATCAGAAATGTTGAGTGAATGCATAATAAATATATCATTAGGGGAAAAATTCCACATATAGTTTTTTTGACAAATGTTAATCATGACCTTTCTACTCCGATAAATTTTTAAAAACTCCTACAGGAGATGAATACATTTAAAATGATTGATAGTATGGATCTAAATGTTTTGGAAGAGCTATCAGATATTAAAGAATCACAGAATCACAGAATCTTTAAGGAAGAGAAGATTTAAGGTTTGACGAGACCTTCTAGATCATCTGTCCAACCACCAACCCAGCACCAGAATAATTACCCCCAAACCATATCCCCAAGTGCCACATCCAGGTGCCTCTTAAGCCCATCCAGAGACAGTGACTGTACCACCTCCCTTATTCCAATGCCTGAACATTCTTTCAGTGAAAAAAAATTAAATAAATATCCTGTCATAACATCTTAAACTCTGGCAAAGTAGAGGAATGAAATTGTTGCTGTTAAAATATATAGTTATTGAGCAGCGTGGCACTGTGCAGACTACAGATCACTAGCACAAATTGATTGGGCCATTTAATAAGTTCAGGACAAGATGCATTTAAAAAATCCAAGTACAAATAATTGATTTTGGAACAAGAGAAACCACATTTGGAGAATATAGATGCTGAGAAGATGATGAATCTTTTTATATTTTTATAGGTTAGTGGTTAGAAGCAAGGTTCAGAGTGATAGAAGTTGTAGGTGTGACACTCTTCTTATTAGTGTTAATAGGATTAACAATTTAACCATTTTAGATGTAGATAGCAATATATGATAGTAGCAATGACTTTATATGAACAATGTTTGCCATTGGTGTGATGCTTCCTTGAACCCTGTGTCCAGTCCTGATGCCCACATTTCAAGAAGGATATGTTTACCCTTCTGAAAGTCCAATCAAATGTTAAAAAGAATAAAATAAAAGCCTTATATTAAGAAAGCTGAAGAGCTCCTCTTGAGTAATTATTAGGTAAAAATTGTAATTCAGTCACAATCTAAATGTACCAGCAAAAGGATCCAAAACTGATAATACGGTGCCTCAACCCATTAAAAAAAAGGTTTAATGACTGAAACTAGAAGCTACAGTAATTCAGTTGAGAACAGTGGCTTCTATGAAAGCAAGTCTAACTAGCATCTGATACCTTAGTAATTCAGTGGCAGTTATTTCACACCTGGAAACTTTGAAAGAGTTTGGGTAGAGGATTTCTTTCTGTAACTATTTTTGCAATTTTACCACTGCTTCAAACAGCTTATCTTTTGCAGGGTGTCAAATTAGCTGACATGAAGAGAGTTGTAACCTTCTGCGCAGTAGCTATCAGCAGATTACTGAGATTTAAAAAGCGTGTGAGGAAAAACACCTCTTGCATCTTTGACCTCTGTCTTACTCTCATCCTATTTCTAAGCATTCACTATTGCCTGCTGTCACAAACAGAACACTGAGCTATACTGATCTTCAGTTCAACCTAATAAAGTTCCTACATTCTTATTATAGTGGCGGTTCTTCCGTGGATTCTTATGAATGTCAATGGAGATTATATTCCATTACACATAATTGTTATCTTTTGCAGGCTTGAGTGGAAGGAAATAGTGCCAGCTACTCAGGAAATTGTACAGCTATTTTAATAGCTGGATCTGTAATTGTATATTGATGCCAGATTACTGCAGGAACAACTAATGGAAGCAACCGTGTAACACCACACAGATTACACACCTGTATTTTAAATGAAGTGTATCAGTCTGCTTAACTATTTGGTGCTCTGTTCAATGGCATTAAATACAGCACCTACATCTTTCAATTAATGCAGATTTCATCAAGGCTTTAATCATTTACTGCTTTCTAGGTTTCTCACATGATCTTTAAGACTGTGAGCTATTGGAGCCCAGTCTATTATATATGAGTGTTATAAAGCTTGATAAATATGAAGCTGCCTCTTACAAAAATGGCATTTTTCCAGCGGCAGAGATTACTTTAGAAGACATTTTCAGCTTTTCAGTAAATTGGTTGCAAATCATTTTGATGTTTAGAGTGCTGGATGCAGGCACAGTGACAGATTCTGACAAGGCAGAAAGTGCTGTGGCATTATCAGTAAGCCATGGAAATGATCCTGAAAAGGAATGCTACATTACTTAAATGGAAAAAGTGCTGTTGAGACTTTCACAATCTTTTCACAGAGGGCTTATAAACAGAGAGGTGAAATCAGCAGAAAAAAAGCTATTCAGTAAGTATACACACACGCCTCCTGCCTGAAAGTATATTCAGGTGTTCTGTCAGCCAAGTAACAGACAGATTTTTAAAAGAAAACAGAGAAGTATCTCTGAAATAAATGTAGACAATTCACAGAGAAGAAATGTGATTAATTTGAGCAGGGTTTTGAGTTAAAATGAAGTACAAGGAGGAGGTCTAAAGGAGGGCGAGCCACCTGATGGTCTTTTCTCAACATTAATGCATTAATACACCCAGAGGATAGCACTGAAATCTTACACTCATCCCCTGGACCAGTGGATACCTGCCTGTGTTCTATGTGCATGCAACAGTAATCTTCCATATTTCCAGTCAGTTTTCATATATGAAGTGAAGTATACCCTGGGCACCACATCTTTTTAAACACCATGTCAACACAGTAATGCACCAATTCACCCCTTGTTCTCATGATAGATGCCATCTGCCATTCTAGTGACCATTCTGAGAATAGTCAGTAAAAAGTTTTTAACTTTCCCATCTAGTACCTGGAGAAACAAATATTTACTAAATTGGATTAAAACAAGCCATATACTCCTAGAATCATAGAATGGTTTGTGTTGGAAACAACCTTAAAGATCATCTAGTTCCAACCCCTCTGCCAAGGACAGTGACACTTGCTACTAGGAAAGGTTGCTCAAAGCCTCATCTAACCTGGCCTTCAGCACTTCTGGGAATGAGGCATCCACAGCTTCTCTAGGCAACCTGTTTCAGTGTCTCACCACCCTGAGTGAAAAGATTTTTTCCCTGATAGCTAACGTAGACCTTCTATCTTTCAGTTTAAACCCATTCTCCCTTTCCCTGTAACTACATGTTGTAGTGAAAGATCTTTCTCCATCTTTCTTGTAGGATCCATTCAAGTACTGGAGGGCTGAAAATTATGAAACTTCAGGATGGACTGTAAATCAGATCAATGCTCTGTTTGTCATTGTAGGACATGAAAGAAAGATGAGGGACTCCAAATATTTCAGAAGGCAAAGAGCATAGAAAAGGCTTTATTGTCTAATTCTTACTACCTTTTTTAAGGCGTTCTGATGCAGACGTAACATGATTGGTGAATAGGAACAAGACCTCTCTACTCCCATTGGTTAAACTAGAGAAACAGCAAAACACCACCTGGAGAAAGATTGTTTTGAGAAAGGACAGTTGTTTGCCAAGATTGTTTTGAGAAGAATCTTTCTTGAGAAAGTATCCCTTGGGAAAAAGTTAGCAGCTGCTAGCAGGCTAAAATCTCTCAGACCCAGAAATATCAGGCTCACATGTGTTATGAATGTATACATTTTATTCACTGGCATAGGTGGCCAATTTATTAATTAATGACAGGGGAATTTGAGCTAGATGATGTTTAAAATCTCCTCCAACACAAATCTTTCTATGATTCTATGAAAATGGAGTTAAAAAAAGGGAAAAATAACTTCATTCACCAGTAGGGTATACTTGTGGAGTAAGTCTGGTTTTAGCCCTTACATAGGGTTTTTCCACTGGTCATGTCCCCCCATTATCAAAGCTGAAGACTTACTTCAAGCATAACTGTGCACTCTGACTCTTCTTCTAAGAAGCAATTTTTGGGTACTGCCCACAATTTCAGTCAATAACTATTGTGACAAAATTTACTCTTCAGCATTATTTTTATCCCTCACCATCATCTTTCTAAGAACTCATATTGTTTTTCATTTTGAACCTCAATAAAATACAAACAAATCATATGAGGTACTTATAGGGAGAGAAAATATGATCAATATGTAGATATGTGCTTTTATCTCTGTGCTATCTCTTTCACAAGGTTATCTGTTTTACAAATCTAGTAATGCAAATGTGCTTGAATAGTTTCTTTTGGGTTGTAGATTTTATATTTTCTCAGTAAACTTAAATTAACTTATTTTTTAGCATGGTTGTGTTATTCATTATTGGAACAAACAGTTAAGTTTATTACATCATTTATAAATTATATATCAGAAGAATTGTATAAATCTTTTATTAATTCCTGTAGCCCTCATTTTTGTCTTTTCAAGGCAAAACATGACAACCAGAATAGAATATGGGAAAGGTAAATTTATACTGCTTAACAGCAGTTTTTCTAATATTATATCCCTTAGAAAGCTCCTTCAAAAGTTTGACTTCCCAAACGACATAAAAATCTGATTTTATGACTGTGGTTGACTCCACTGTGCTAAATTCTTAATACAAGTTTAGAGGCATAGAGAAAGGAATATGAAAAAAGGAAACAAACACACAAAACTAATTACACACCAATAATCTAGAGACTGTATTTTTGATAGGCTACTGTCAAAGAATTAGTAAGAGTACTATTTCTGCAGACACTAACATACTACAGAAAAATCAGGCTATTTCAGTTGGAAGGGACTTACAATGGTCATCTAGTGCAATAGCAGGCACATACTTGCAGCACAAAACAGGGACTATTTAAGGAATAATGATTGTCTTTTCCATGAAGCCTGTAGCTGCACACTGTTTCCTCCAAGGGTGAAGCTGGCTGCAGAGGTCCCTGCTCATTCTGTCCATCTCATTGAGGAGGCTGTGAACTTACATCTTTGCTTTTTAGCTGGCTGCCTTCAAGATGGACTGTAAATCAGATCAGTGAAACATCCTGAACTAAACAAGTAGTTTGGAAGTGGCTTTCCAAGTCAGATTCCTCTTTTGGCTTATGGCACAAGTGGAAAAGGACAGTTGCATCAGAGTAACTGAAATCAGTGAATTACAGCAGAGGGGCTGGACACAAGCAACAGGGAAAGAGAAAGAAACTGTCTTTGTACAGCTTTTATCCCTGATGGAAATGTGTCATGGAATGGCTATCCTTCCCCAGGAAGAGGGATGTGGCAGGAAACAAACAGCCCAGCAGTGACAGCTCACTGTGGTATACCCACACTCAGGACAGGAATTCTTGCTTCCCAGCAATGCAGTACTATTTCCTTCCTGTACACATATTTAACTGTGCCTTAAAAGGTAGAGCAGGTGGGGTTTTTCAATGCTTGTGTTGACTTTTTGTTGTGAATCTCTAGTAGAATTAATTGAGATGCTCATTTAGTTTGTTGAGAAAAAGAAACTTTGTTCCATCTTTTGAAAAGCAGCACTGAAGCTTTCATTCATCTGCTTTTCATCCAGTGTTCTTTTCTGGCCTCCTTTCTGTTTCCTGCCACACAATGCAGTATTATTATGAAAGCATTTAAAGTAATGACAACTATATTAAGAACACATCACTTTGGAAAAAAATGAACCATTTTTCTGTGTGTAGGCAAGAAAGGAGCAGAAATCTGCTTGAATTATGAAGGCCACACACACACACTGGGCAAGTGTTGCGTGATCTCTGAAAATTATCTAATTGAGCCACAGCTGGAGACAGTCACACATAGCTGTAGCACTCAGAGTGCCTGTGACGCCATTTCTTGTTCTCCACTCCCACACGGTTTTTTAGCCAGATTGCTAAAACAGGAATTTTACAGGATATTGAACACTAGCAAAAGATATGTTCTTAGATATCAAAGTTAATATGCTGGTCCATCAAGTCTTCCTATGTCCTCTCCACAGAGGAACAGAGAAACGCTTCTTCAGAGTCAGATAAATTAGGATCTTGATGTATATGATTTAAATCCCACTTTGGTGAAACCCTTTTTTTCCTTTCCAGTGGAGTCTCAAGGGAAATTGAACAACTAATGTAGAAACAGTCATTACCTTACTAAAGATAGACCTTGTTTGAGGAGCATACTTGGGCATGCACGTAGGCACAATTTTAAGTACACGGGTAGCCACCGAAGCATTTTTAAATGCATTAAAGCATGCCTGAGCATCTTGTTATGTTGTGTTGTGTCCAGTGAACCAACTCTGGCACTAAGAATTCTGCAAGTTATTTTGTCTGGGCAGCCAACTGACTTTGGGGAGTGCACCAGTAACAGAGGTTTTTGCTTCTCTGTGTTCAGCTTGAAAACATGGTTCTGATGTCTGATCTCAGGCCAAGAGAATTTGATGGAAGTTTATATTTTGAAGTTGAATTCTTATAGAGCAACTCATATTACTTGCCCAGCTATGGGCCAATAAAATGGCCAAGGAATGTAGGACAGCTTTCAAAAACATTGTAAATAACATAAAATTTAAAAAAAAAAAAAAAACCAAAAACAAACAAACAAACAAAAAAAAAAAACCTACCAAAAGAAAGAAAAATCTAAGAATTTGGGAGAAATGGCTTTCAGGTTTACAAATTGTGACATTTATTTGGTTCTGTGAAGTTTATAAATATTTACTACTCTATTAAAAATAGTTAGACTTTAGCATAACCAAAACTGGTGTTGAATTGAAACTAGGACCAATCAGATCAGATATTTAATATAATTAACAAAAAAGAATATGAGCTACTGTCCCTGTGTCATAGAATTATACCTCTCAGCCATGAAATGGATCATTCTGAATTTTTAAGAGATAAACAAGTCATGAGAAAAATTGAAAAATGCTTTCTTGAAAAAGAAGGTGTCATAACTTTCTTGTTATTAATCTTTCATATCCTTATACTATTTGTTACATGCTCCAGCACTCATAAATATAACTCATGGCACACAACACTTTCTTGTATAATGCAATATAATGAGTCTTTAAAGTAAGAATCAATCTGTTTGAATACAAGGTAGCAGATGTGTATTCACTAAGATGAAAGAAAGACTTCTCTCACCAGTGCATAGAAAATTTATGCTTGTAATTCCTCCTAGAGGATGGAGAAGAAATATTCATGAACAGAAGGCACAATGCAGTATGATCTAATGGATCAATCTAATTCTGTGCTCATCCAGGTATTGCTGTCAATGTTTTGAGACCTTTTTTTCTCTAATTTTCTCCCTCTGTCTTCCCAGCTGTAAATCCTGTTCACTCCAATGCTTTTAAGTTTCAATATATAAAATGTATAAGATTAGGAGATAAAATAGTGTGCTATTTTTTTAATTATCTATGATTCAGACTGCCAAAGAAGGAATGTGGAATGTACATGGGGTGTGCTGAGTGCATGCAGACACCCTGATGTACATAAACTAATTTATGCTTGAGAGATTATTATGGTGGATGGTTTCACTCACTTATTATTAATTGCAAAACACTTGAATGTATGATAAAAATAATAATGAATAATATGAAAAATAAGCACATCACAATTACTTCCTTCTTTGTACATCCATCCATTGAATGCAAGGTAATGATGTAGAACATTTGTATTTATTTCCTATCTATGCTTTAGTAACTTTCTATGGAATTTGAGAAATTAGATCACACACCTTGTGTACAAATGGGGGCTGAATCTTCTTTCAGGGAGTATTAACTATCTGATATTCTTTCCAGCCTTTAGGGCTCACTTGTACTCTAGGCTGAGGCTTCTTCCCTTTAGAAGCTTTCCCCCTTTACATAGAAACAGTCACCTTCCACTGGGAGCTTTGACTTCAGTGAGGTTAGGATTTCAACTTACTGTGTAATTGTAATTCACTACTGAAATTTGGATGAAAAGTCACTTACGTGGTTTTAATATATGGATGTGTAACATTTTGTGAAAAAATGCTCTTTTCACTCATCTTTCAGTAGAAAAATGAGACACAGAATCTGATCTATGTCTTGCACTTAACCTGAAGAAAAAAACTGACATTTTTACAAACATTTACATCTTTTTACAATATTAAAAAAGTCACAATTAATGTCAGATCAATATCCTTGCTTTAGATCATTTGACAAGTAATTTCCCCCCCCACACACACCCTGCCAAATCTTTGCTTCAACTTCCCCCACATCTTCTGCCACATGTTAGAATTTGAAATTAAAAGCATAAATTATATGTTGTAGCTTGGAGCTAAAAACTGATTCTGTCTCTGAATGTTCTTTTAGAACCACAGCCAGCCAAAACTAATTCAGCACAGTCTCACTGAAGTGCTTGCAGCAGTCTGTCTAAACAGCACAGGCCTTCTTAATTTACCCAATGCTCACACTGCCTCTGATTAGGATGAAAGTGACTGTGCCATCGAAGAAAAAAGTAACTTGATTCTTTCAGGCAGCAGCTGAGATAGTATGAAAACTTGCACAGATCAGGCTTTTAGACTCAGGTCAGCTCCATACCTTTAACTGTCCTGAGGGCCTAACAAAATATTTGAGGGAACAGGAAATCTTCTCTGTTTGTATAGCTGCTGGACATCAGATGTTTCATCTGCCCTTGTGCAGACCTGGCTTTTATTAGGTATCAGTCACAAACCAGATAATTTTAACAGACTGGTTCCTTACAGTCCATTTTGGGTCATCTCCCTGAGCAAACTAGATTATTTCTGAACTCTCTCATGCTCTGCTTGAGCTATCATTAGCTCTTCAAAAGCAGACAGTGGCAGGGATCTCACAAGAAAGTGTGGGAAATCTTCCTGCATGCAGCCTCATAAAGCTCTGTACCAGAGCAATCCTTTGCTGGAGGAGACGGTTCAGCTTTCGCTCACATGTGCGATTCTCTTTTCACACTTCTAACAAGAATCTAGGCGTGTAGAATTTTAACTTGAGATCTAAGGTGCTGGAATATGGTACTAAGGCACAGACAGGAGCTGCTGGAATGATGGTTGCTTGTGCTTGTCAGTTATAGCTACAGCCATAATGGTCTACTGGATGAGTCAAGAAAGAAAGACTATGCAAACACAGAATTAGAGCTTCCAGTATAAGTTGTCTGCACCAATGGGAAAAAGTAAGGTTGCATTTTCTAACCTTGGGGTTCTAGACTTTTGCAACTTTAATAATATTTTTCTGTTTAGAATACAAAAAAAATTATTATGTCATATTATATTCTGCAAGCGATGTAAACAAATTTGTCATGACAACAACTTTATATTTGTAATCTATGTGATTAATGCTTTCTTGGCCCACCAGTATAAAAAATAAAAATAGCTGCATTTTTCTTAAATTATGCCTATTCTGCAGCAAAATACAGTCATTTGAGGTGGTCTGCTTCAGTTATTTATTGTGTGAAAAAAAAAATAGAAAGAAATATGATTTTTTTTATCTTCAAAAGAGCTTGGTTTAAGTGTGAGATAAAAGCTTTAGTTGGTATTTATTGATTCCGATTTCTTTTCGTTGCTACTAAATCTAATTTTATATAATTGTACGGGGTAAATAGATCTCAGAGATTTAAGACCTCAAAATAATAGTGAAAACACATGAAATTTGTATGGTTAATCATATTATTCTTGAATAATATGGCTTTTAGGAATTCTGGTGGACTTGGAGATAAATAGCTGAAATACTGGAGTCCCTGCTCTGTTACCAGCTTTTTCACAGGATTGTTTATTGTTTTTATTCAATTTACTTTAATGTACCTAAATAGTTGAAGCAAATTTGACCTATTAGGGAAGCAGCAAAAATAATTATTTTATGACGATAGTAATACATAAAAATAATGAGAGGAAATTGTTTTGTATTTTATCCATGTGCTGGAGAGAAATTCCATCAACAGAAATCTCTGTGCTTTTTGAGATGCTTCTGTTTCCTCTCTCATATGTTCCCATGGAACCATTAGTCTGGAATGAAAATGGAGAAAACAAGGGATGTAATTTAAATCCTCACAAGAGGGTCAATTTAAAATATGAAAAGTTCACAAATCAATAGGATTAAAACAGTTATTGAATTTAAATATTAATAAGATGGGAGGAATTGATGGACTGGAACCAGAGCTACTTAAATTTGAGCACATTATATAGCTAAACCATTAGCTGAAATAGGAAATCTAATTTTCTTACAACTAATGTACCTAAAAATTGGAAATACACAGTTGTGACTGTGATTCATAAAAGTGGATAGTAACTTCTCTATTCCATTAGACTTAGTGAATGCCATGAACACTTCACATCATCTTTTTGACACTGAGATAAAGGTCGGTATTAGGCACCAATTAATCTACTATCTATGAATTACCTATCATAAATACATACATAAAATTTAAATGAGGAGCCTGGCCCTACACTACTGAAATCAAGTTGGCTATAAACTATACAGAAAAATTCTTTTTACTTTTCTGTCACATCACTAACCATGTTACTATGCCAGAAAAAATTTAGTCTCATCATTTCATTCAGCCGAATTCTGAAGGTTTCATGTCATTGCACTGTGTGACTAAAGAAAATTATTTCATTACAATTGTTTGTGAGACAGGGCCTAAATTTTTACTGTGACAATGAAACAGATAAGAAGGTATATAACAGAGAAATATCACAAAGGCAATATGAATATATGTGTATGTTTTCTATGATCTAGTTCCATGACTTCAGATTTTCAGTTTTGGCTTAACTTGATGGCTTTTAGTTTTATTTCGGTTTAAGTTTCCTCAAAAAACAAACTACAGGATAGTGTTTCACTTTCTTTTAGGGCAGTATCAAGCACTGAGAATTATTTTTCAACACACAGCTAAAAAAATAGATTTGCATAACAAGAAAAAAGCCTTTCTACTAGAAGCTCATTTTAGAACAGACCTATGGTAAGAGTACGAGTGTCTACAAGTGCCTGTAAATAGCTCTCAAGAACATATAAGAATATAATATATATACTATTTATTTGACCATTAAAATATACTATTGCACACTGTGCTCTTAAAATGGAATATATAGCAAGATTTTCAGTGAGAGCTGCTGGATTTATTCTTCCTGATCTGGCAGTAATTCTTTACATTTATGAGGATCCATGCAATGCCCCAACTACGTAAGCATTTGAGTATCTGGGCTGAGAATGTTTGTTACTCTTGAAGTCTTTCACAACCTTACTTCACATCTGAATGAGGAAAACAGACTTACCTCAGGATGAGTCACTCATCCGCTCACAAGACAGGATAATATTGTTTGTCTGCTTTTTCTTTTTTCTGTTATTTTTTCCCTCTTATTGAGTTAATTAGTGTTGTAGGATCTAAAGGCCATGAACAAAACAGTGCATGAAGCAATGCAGTGGGCTGCTGCCCATTGCTTCCCAGGGATCAGAGAAATTCAGTCACTGAGGTGAGCAGCTCTGGTGCTGGCACAATTCACAGCAGAGCTCTCCGGTGTGGTGCAGGGGGGTTTCCCAAACCTGTGGGGAAGCTGGGAAGAGCCTCCAGGAGCCCACAGCTCCTGCAACAACTCCTCTTCTTTGAGCATATGCACAGGATAACAATCTCACAAGAAATGGTATAGTGGTATGTTTACCCACAGTAGTACAGTCAGGGTTGACTTCCCATTAGAGCAGAGCTGTGCCAGCCCATGGGAGCCACAGTGGTGTAGTGACTGTGCCTGTGGTGCTGAAAAAGGAAATTCCCTTGCTGGTGTTTGGCTTTGTCATTCTGTGAAGTCCAAGGTCTGATTGAAGGCTTCAGTGAAGTCTACACCAAAGTCTACATTATTCAATTCTTTCCCCCACACTCTCCCCTCCCTCATCATATTGGACATAGTTTCTCAGGTTTGGTAGAAGCACATGCTAATACAAGCATGAACAGCCTTGTCTAAAACTGCATTGACTGGTAGTTTCAGCACTGTGAATTTTTCTTCTGCTGTGACCTTGAATCTCTCTGTGTTCATGTCTCTTTATATTTCCACTGTGACCCATTGAGTCCTGTTGTTATTTGTTTTCAAAAGTCTATGGTGTGCCTAAGCCTATGTTGCTTCAATTTTAATTCTTTTTGTGTTGCAAAATTTAGACAAATTTTCCTCATTAATGCTTTTTATATTTGCATCATCATCAGATATTATTTTTCTTTTTTTTTGTTATTATTTGTGTATGTTTGAATTTTAACACATAAAAAAGATAAGGGATGAAAAACGTGTGAAATAATGAATGCTTATGTCCAAAACATAAAGTCAGAATGAGTATTGCTATCATTTGACTATATGATAATGCAGCAGATGACAAGATTAATCAGCCTACAAATAAAACAGGCTACACTCATAAATAAACCACTTTGAAAGACAAATGAAATTACGTAAATACACAGACTATGATGAATTCATGCTCACCTGAAAATCAGAATAAATGGAGTTTTCTCAGTAGGTAATATCAAGGAAGAAAATAATAAAAAGTTTGAGTTAAAAAAATGGAAACATCCTGAGCATACATTACTCTGGACAGTGATCAAATAAAAATCCTAAAGTTAAAATTTAATTTACTATTTCTTAACAGCCATGAAACATCACTTGTGGCTCCTGCACAACTATAATTCATAACTGAGGAATTAATTTATCAAGGCCACCTGGAATGATGGTTCCAAAAGTGGGATTCAGTAACACAGTGCCTTGGCTAAAGTAACAAATGCACTTTGGTCTTACAAGGTCCATGTGTTCCACAGATCATCTGGCCTGTTGCCTTTAAATGACAGGAAAAAATAATGAGATCTGAAAATGTAATTAGGTGTGTATCATGGAATATAAAATGTGACAATTTTACATCCTGACACACTTAAGAAATGACAATGACAAAAGCAGAGACAAAAGTAGAGTGGGAATAAAATTGGAGGGCTGACTAAATGTTTGATTTTTTTTTTCCTTTAAACTTTTCAAATTGTACCCCATGATGGGAGGACCATGGCTGGATGCCAGGTGCCCACCAAGCTCTTTTATCACTCCTCCTCTCAGCAAGAGGGTGGGAAGTAAATAAGATGGAAAATACTCAGAGGTCAAGAAAAAGGCAGTTTAATAAAGAAAAAGCAAAAACTGCACACAAAAACAAAGGAAAACGGAAGAATTATTCTCTATTTTCCCTCAGCAGACAATGTCCAGCCACTTTGCAGGAATTAGGTCTTAAGAACATGAAGCAATTTGTTTGGAAGACAAATGTCATAGTAACAAAACACAAACACATCCTCTCCCTCCCTCCTTGCCATGATCCTCACCTTCTCTTAATATTCTTTTGCCAATCAGATGTATGAAATACCCCTTTGGTCAGTTTGGGTCAGTTGTTCTGGTTGTGTCCCTTCCTAAGTTCTTGTCCACCCTCATCCTACTGGTGTTGGGGGGATTTTGAAGAGACAGCCTTGATGCCCTGTGGGAGCAGTGCTCAGCAGTAGACAAAAGAGTCATGTGTCAACTGCTTTCTAGATAGAGAAGCCAAGATCATCTCTATGCAGGCTACATGGGAGAAACCAGCAAACTCAATATATTCACCATAAACCTTTTATGTTAATATGTGGGTGAATTCCATACACCTCAGATGACTCTATGTTCCTTTCAAGGAACACTGTGAAATAATGATGGTTTTTCTACGCTGTGGAGTCCATTTGATTTGGAAGCCATGCAGCTTTAGAGTTGATTCCTTGGAAAGTACTATATTTTTGAAAAGGAAGAGCATCTATCAAGCCTGGGTGTCGCCCTGATCTTTTTCAGCCTTCTGATGTTTGCATTTTTGTAGTGGAGTTTCTCACAGATTTTCATGTAAACAAAGTGAAGTTATTGTAAACTGTCCTTCTCGTTTATCATTCCTCTCTTGGGGAGAGACAACTGATGGACTTCTAGTTTGACCAGTGTGGTTGGAGGGGTGGCATCCTCATCCTCCAATCCATGGTCATTGTCAAGAATTTATATAAACCGAAGCAGAAGAATAAATCTCTCTCTCTTTCACCCTGACGACACGACGTGTGTCGTGTGTGCGTGTTGTCCATTTTGGTTCCTATAGCGACACCTGGGAACTGAAGAAACCTCTTGTTGACCAACTGTGTTAGTCAAGAAAAAAGTATGATATACTCAGTCTGGTTTAGTCTCAAGTTAAAGTTGTGTATTTCATGCCTTAGTGACAGAAAGACTTCACTTCTTAGGATAAAACACAGTGGCAAGAAGGAGGCTAAACATGTATAATTTACAAGCATGGTGATGAGACTTAAATATCGAAGGACAGATCAACAAACAGAAAATATAAGCAAACAAGCTCAATCTAGCCATAGTTGTCTGAGATGAGCCAGATCATGACAGCTCTGTGAGGATGGGCATCAATGCCTCTCGAGAGAAAACACAGGCACACGAGCAGCAGCTGTAGCACGGTTGTGGCTCTTGGCATTTGTGCTGAGCACACACACACAGATACACAGCAAGTGCCCTGCTGCAGCAGAGGACAGCTCTCTGATGATGTGGTCCTCTGGGTCCAGCTCTATCAGCTTTTTTACATAACTGATTAAATGGGGCTACATAATAATTGCATCTATCATGTGTCTAACATCATTCACAGAAGTGCGGCTGCTACACGGAGTGTGCATGCACGTGTTAATATCTTCAGCAAAGAACTCATCTGCCAGTAGGAGAATCCCCAAAGTAGCTACAGTCTTATTTACTTGAGCTGTGGAAGCTCATACCCACATGACAGCTCAGATGACAGTCATACCATATGAGTCAGGCAGGCAAGAGTATGTCTCTGGTACTCAAATGATTTTAATTGCGACAGAGAATCTGCAATGAGTCCTACTGACCTTTGTTTTTTAGTCTGTAGCAGAGCGATTAGTGACATGGGCAGGGTTAGACTATGTAGCCAAAAGTAATTAATTTCCATTTGTGGGAAATTTTAACCTTAGCATCAGAGAGAATGTGTGTGTCACTTCTGATGCATACAAAGGTAGTGAAGGATAAAGAAAAGCTGGGGGGAGGGAAGGAATTAATGGCAAAACCAGTGTGAGAGAAAAGCAGATCAGACAGACTTGTAGGCATTTCAGTCCCAATTATATTGCTTCAGAGTACTGACTATCTGCAATCAGCAAGACAAATCTGTTGAACATGAAAGTCAGTTGAATAGGGAATAGGTTATTTATCATGTTAGTAAAGAAATCTTCTATTTACTCTTTCAGCTTTCCATTATTATAGCATCTTCCCTTTTTATTTATGAGGGTGAAGAGGTCTGCATTGAAACATAATTGGTTATGGCTGCTAGACACCTGACAAAGTTAATTGTTGGTTGTCTGTGCATTGGTCCTGTGAGAAAATCCTGCATCTGTACAAATTAGCTGAAGGCCACTGTCTCATAAAAGAGTCAGAATAAATCCTTTATCCATTCCTAAACAGAGTTGTGATAGATTACTGGGGTTTTTAAGGGAAAGGGCAAAGTATAGTACCTATCTGCTATTCATGAATGATGAGGCTTCTTCACCATTGAACTCAATTCAAATCAAAGGGTACAAGTATGAGGGAACTGAATTTGCACTGAATTCTGGTGGGATACTAATTGTTTTTAAACACATTCCCCTTTGGTAAGTCTCTGGTGATGAGTGTGTTGTTTCAGGTTTTGAAAAACTGGGTTATTATTTCTAGTACATATCTCCAAAATTGTCTTAGGTTAAAAATGTAAGATGTGCCCAAAGTATGTATTCTATCACCATCTTCATGAGGTGTTGGAACCAGGTGGGGCAGTGCTTCCCTTATCTTCTGCTAATGGCCCATCAATGCCTTGCCCTATGACTCATAGATAACTCCCTCTGCGAGCTGTCTCTGNTTCTTTCCTCCCATTACATTTTGAAATAAATATATTTTTAAGTATTTATAATCATGGATTTTTTATGCTTTCAGATAACAAATTTTTCTTTCAATCTTCAGTCTCAAAAAATTTAAGAGGCTTATGTTTTCAAAGTATTTAAAGTATTTAAACACTGAATACTTACGGAACATTTGAAAAGAGCAAGTTAAGACTTCACTAAAATCCATCTAAACAAAGTTCCCACAAAAGTAGATGAAAATAGGATTCCATAGGATGCAGGATATTATCAGATCCAGATATTGTCCTATTAACATAAACAATACTTGTTCAGCAATTCCTTAATAAAAAACATTTGAAAATACTACCTTTTTTTTTTTTTCTGCATTAATTTACCAGTGGTGAATCACAAGACATAAATGAAGAAACAGAGACAAGCTCTTAGCCTTAGTGGTGAAGTAAAGTTCAAAGTGGTGGAGAAATCCCTGTTTAGCAAGGCTGTTGACACATCATTTTACTCTGCCTGCAGAAATTTCTGTTCTCACTCCCTTACCAGCTCTTTGTCACTGTCCCTTTCCACACAGGTTACTTTACTGCCCCTAGAAATCGACCAGTCATCTGAATCTTCCTGCTAAACTTCAGGTCAAATGAAGTTGGGAAGGTTAAAATGTTGGTGACTGGAGGCAGGCTGGAACAAAACAATATTTTTTTGCCTGCCCAGCTGCAGTCAGAAGGGAATGTGTGAACAAGCCTTAAGGCTCCACAGCTGCTTCCCAGAGTTATAGTAGCCTGCTCTTCTCCTGCTAAGGCAGATAGCTGCAATTGCACAAGAGAAACAGTGGGTGAGAACACACTAACATGTCTAGCAGGACATCCTTTGATCCTCCCTCTCCCTGATTCCCACAAAATCCTTTCATTCCCCCTGAGCAGTGACTTTATGCTAAATCCATTGTGCAGAGACCACCTGACCATTCAGAAGTCAAGGCAGAGTTTATGAATGACCTATAAAATATTTATAAATTTAAGAAGAAATGTTTTCTTGCTGAAAAATACAATTTCTGAGGTACAAATATTCATGAATGTCTCACATATAAGTCAATATTTTTGTTCTTCTGCACTGTTATAAGAAATGTATAGAAATGTGTCTCAGGATTATAGGTAGAACCTTGAAAACATGACCAAAAAGCTTTGAAATCAGACACTTAAGAAAAATTATTATAACTAATTGTTCTAAATTTGCCCCCTCTCCCTCCACCAATGATCATATCATTTGGACTTATGTAATACTTCAAGGCTTAGAGTTTGCAAAATTGTAATAACAAAGTTACTCCAAGTACTTGAATTTTCTACCTTAGTTTACTTTGGAAGTAGATTCTAAACAAAGAAAATCCTCGACATGCACATTATGTTGAATAGCAGTAAATTGTTTTAGAGAAAGAAGCATAAAACTCACTAGTATACTTTCTAGTCCAACTGAGTGATTTGGCACTATATTCAAATATTGTCTCATATGGCAGAAATCATAGGAATATTAACAGCATGGAAATCCCTTTTAGAGAAAAAGCACAAAGTTTTAATATGTATATCTGTTCACAGCTGTTAAAAATCTAACTACTTTCACAAACCAAAACTCTAGAAGTTTAATGCCCACAAAAATACTTATGATGGCTAAATGCCTTATTCAGGATTGACTGTGGTTAATAAATTTACTGTCAAGCAGAAATTTTTGAAACCCTCTTTTCAAAGTAACGATAGTTGTACATGAGTTGGAACCTCTGTTCTTACTAATTTCTTTTCTCTATAACTGTATTGAAACCAGAATTACAAACTTTTTATACAGTTCAAGTGGGATTATACTCATAATTTGTGACAAAACATATAGCAGAAAAACCAAAACAAACCCTTATATAGGAAAAAAATCTCTTCTAGCATATGGTCTTAGACCAAAGGAGTGTGAATAAAGCTCAGTGTAAACCAGCTGACTTCTATTATATCAGAGTATTTTTTTTACAATGTCTAATTTTTTCCAAGGTTATCACAAGATTTTCAGAAAATTTTGTAGATGAGAGGCAAATAATTTTCTCTTTCTGTCAGGATTTCCAACTCAGTTGCCTTAGAGGACAGTTAGAGGGAAATATCGTTTTAGGTTGTTTAAAGGTCCTATGCGGTACCTGCCAGGCATATTATTATGTCAATGAAGTTTGTGCAAAGCAGCAATGTTCCTTCAAAATTTGATACTATGTTCCTTAAAGCATTTGATAACATAATGGCTGTGTTTCTGACTGTGAAGTTCACAGAGGTTTCTTATTAGTACAGGAGTGAATTTGTTTTGAGATCTTGTCCTGTGTGCTGGTTTTGGCTGGGGTGGAGTTAATTTTCTTCCTAGCAGCTGGTCGGGGGCTGTGTTTTGGATTTGTGACAAAAGCAGTGTTGACAGCACACCAATACTTTAGCTATGGCTGAGCAGGGCTTCGACAGAGTCAAGATCATTTCTGCTTCTCACATTCCCTGCCAGTGAGCAGGCTGGGGGTGCACAAGGAGTTGAGTGAGGACACAGCTGGGACAGCTGACCCCAACTGGCCAAAGGGATATTCCAGACCAAATGGCATCAGTGCTTGCATATAAATTAGAGGGAAGGCTGGCCACGGGCTACTGCTCAGAGACTGGCTGGGCACTGGTTGGCGATGAGCAATTGTTTTTCTTGGATTTTTTTCTCACTTTTAAAAATTCATTTTCCTTTTCATTACATTATTATTATAATATTATAATTCAGTTATTAAATCATTCTTATCTGAAACCATGAGTTGTCTCTTTTTACCTTTCCAATCCTCTTTCCCTATCTTGCTGGGTTTGGGGAGAGTGAGTGAATGGCTGTGTGGTGTTCCATTTCCAGCTGATATTAAACCAGACCATCCTCATTCCTTTTTCCTCCCTTAACTGTCTCCTTGAGCTTTGCAACAAAATTTTTTGCTGTGAAGTTGCTACTGACCTAGCATCCATTGTGGAGGATTGATGTGTATCCTTAAGAGTTTGGAGGAGTAGAAAAGAATAAAGTGATTCCTCTTTCCAAGGCACTGTGCAAGCTTATACCAACATTTTTTCCTTGCTTTTTACTTTTACTGTTTGAGGATGAGAGCTGCAGCTGCTACAGAATTGTCAGTGGGATGTTGGATCATACAGAAAATAACCCCACAGTTTTGACTCTAAATCTAAACCCCAGCTTAAGAAGTACAAATGGAGGAAACTTCAACACTGAAGTGCTCCTTCTTTATAACAGTGTCTCTAGCTATTTTTTCTAGTAGTTAATGATGAAAATGATGGATCAGACCCATAAAATCAAAATATCTGGGAGAATGGAAAGGCAAGAATTCCAGACAGATGGGTAGCAGCAGTCATCTTACTGCTGTTGTGACTTACTACTGTCTAGTAACTGAGCTCTGTAAGTCCGTACTCAGAGTGACAGCTGAGAAATAAATCTCATTAACACAAATCATGATGGAAGGAAAGAGGGAGAGAACTTCAAGAAGTATCTGATTTTTGTTAAGATGTATTTTTTTAATTTCAACTGTAGTATTTGTTTTGGTTTTATTTTGCCTTTACTGGATCCTAAATTAACATTCTACCTTATATATTGGTTTGTTAATGTTTTGCTTTAAAGATTTATGTATGAGCTCAAGAAAATTTCTACATTATTTGCAGTACTCAGAGTCCCTAAAAAAATACAAATTTGAGCATTGTAGTAACTAAAGGAACATTTTCATAGTAATCACTATTTTCCCTAATAATGCAGTCAGTGCAAAAATCAAGCCCACTCAGTGTACTATTGGCAAAGGCTGGGAGGAAGGAGCTAAGAAAGAATATAGGGATTGGTAAGATCAGCCAAATCACAGGCAGAAGAGATTCTGAAGGGTTCTATTTTGGGAATACTGAATAGTACCTAGAATTTTTTAAAATACACTGCATACACTTCAAGTAAATGGTAAAGTAGAGGGATTAGCATGATGATCAATTAAATCTTTTACCAGGCTTCTTTTTTCTGAAGAGTTTGATATGTAAAGGTGTGTATTAGAAGTCACAATAGGCACAGAAGTTGCTGCATTACTTTAATTTTAAATGATTGTGAATTCTTTGAGCTTAGCTCAGTTGTTTAGGGCATGGTGCTAATAATGTCAGGTTTGTGGGCTTAATCCCCATGTGGACCATCCAGTTAAGAGCTGGACTTGATGACCCTTGCAGGTCCCTTCCAACTCAGAATATTCTGTGAATAAGATACATATTACTTAGGAGTAAATACAAGCCAAAATTTCTTGTACAGCAACACCATATGTCTAAGTTTTAATGAAAAATATTAATTTTAATAAAAAATACAGCAGAATCTATCTATAGCCCTGTTCTATTTAATTTTGGTTCATATGCATAATTATATTCTCGATTTACTACAATTATTCAAAAACTTTTTATTTGTCGAAGAAATCAACATAAAGCAGAGCAATTCCACTTAAAGTTTGTATATGAAATGCTTTATTTGATCTGAAATTTTTAAAAAGTGTAAATTTATTAGGTTCTTTAAATCAGTAAGTTTTCGGAGTTTAGCATCTAAATTCCTTTGTCTTCCTTGGAAAGCCTGTTTAATATGCCTTGCTTGGTTTCTTGGCATAGCTATGAATGTATAATGCATTGCTTAAATGTCACTGGAAATACTACTGATTGAAAATAAAGAACTTCTGGTGCAATAAAACATGTAGTTTCTGCAGATAATATGCTTGCTCTCTCTCAATGGTATCAGTTTTACTGGAAGTTCACTCTGCAATAAGCTCTGATAAAGATATATGTCATGTTAGATGATGAGAAAAATTCATTTTTGGTTAAGAGTCCTTTGGTCATCAACATGCCACTTGCCCTCAAAAGAGTTCAACCAAAATTTAAGTGGTGTGTAGAGCCTCTTGCAAACACTGTACAACTGAGAGAAATGGAACAGACTAGGAAACAAAGATGGCTTTTATTCTCAGATGGGAGAGGGAAAACTGCTGCAAAGCTCAGGTGGGTTGAGCTACTCAGTCTTACACAGCCAACATCCTGCTTGTGTTGCTGTCATCCACTCAGTCAGTTCCACCACTGAACAACTGGTGATTACAAGCACAAGAGTGTAATAAAGACATCACAAAGCTTTCTTAATCTCATTCATTCATTTTTCAGATTTTTTTTTCTCAATATCATGATCTATCAGTTTCTTGACTTACAGCAGACATCAAACAAAAGCAGGTATAAAAGCTCTGCAAAACTTGCAGGCACAGGAGTTCTGTTAATTTTCGTTGCGTAAGTTGTCACAAAGAAGAAATCTTCATATATCACCAAAAGGAGATTTCAGAACTTAGACAAAATCAAATTCATTTCATATGGAAAACTTACAGCCTGCTACCTCTTTCACATTTCAGTTCATTACTATATGAAAGCCATGAGAAATACTAGATGCGTTGCTGTTTTTTATGCAATAACTAAAGGAATAAAGGACAAAGGTAGATTTTTAGGTGGACTTTTCAATGTAAAAACGTTCTGAGAAAATAGGTCCTCTTTACTCTAGCAAAAATAAAATTTGGGGTAAATTTGCAGGCCTGGAGCCAGAACTTGCACTTATTAAAAAAGTGCATCTGGGGAGATTTGTAACATATTTTTAAATTGTGAACTCAGCAAATTAAGCAAATTTTAATATCAAAACAGGAAAAAAAATGCCAGTAAAAATTTTCATGGGCAGGTGGATTTCATACTATAAGTACTTGGAAGAGACTAAAATATCATTGTATGACAACCACCTTATAAAATGAAGATGGTTCAAAACCTAGTATTGACCCTCTTCATCCATGTCTGATCATTGCTGGCATTTCATGAATTACTACTGCAACAGACAAAATCTAGCCTAACAAGATGTGGGGGAGACAAGCTCTTTAAGCTAAATTTACTGTGCTGTTGAGGTTATGATAGTAACATCTGATAATTTAGAGGGTTTTACTGTCTGCTTGCAATTCATTATGATGTCCTTTTCCTGTAAAAAGTAGTGTCTGATTCATGTATATCCATGTGCATGAATGAGGAATTTGGGGACAACCTAGCTGGCTGAGCAAAGATGCTCAGATGAAGGTAGAATAAGGATTAGAGGTCACTGCAAGGAAAGGTGCAGGAACAGCAGAAGCTGAAGGACCACTTGAGGAACTCAGGAAACAAACACAGCCATGCTCTGTACTCAAAAATGTACTCAAATGGTTTACGACTCTTGCTGCAGTTTACTATTACAATACCTATTAGTTTATGAGCAAATTGTTTGGGTTTAGTTTGTTTTTTGTTTTAATTTCCTGTATACTCTTTGATTCTGAGTGTTTTCCCCTCTTTATACCTGTAACTTGTGTGCTGGTAAATGCTTTATACTTTGTACAGTACTGTGGACAATGGATATGCTTTTCAGTTGCCCCAAAAAGCATACAGACTCTTTAAAACTGCAGTTCAGATAACATATAAAAAGATCATATAGAGCTCATAAGAAGGTATCTAGAGAAAGAAACTTGGAGTTTCTTGTGTTTGTTAGTTTTCTCACTAGGAGATATAATATTCAGAAACAAAATTTACAAGGTCCTTGATTTAAAAGGTACTTATCAGTATTGAGACAAAGCCAAAAGATGAAATGAAACTTGAAAATTTCCCAGTGCTGAAGAAATCTTTTACTTTCTTAATAGCAAACCTAAGGCTGATAAAATCTGCCAGATCTGACAGTCCTGGAATATTCTCCTGTAACAGAAAATTCAGATGCATTGAATTGAAAGTGATGCAAGCAAGTAAGGACAGCTATCCTGCTTCCCATCTGTTATGTGAACAGGCCTGTTCACTTCTTCTAACTTGGGAAGTATTACCCCTGGGTCTTGCATAGTAGGCTTATTTTCATGGTCCTTGAGCTTTGAGTTGGCTATGGCCATAAAAGGCATCTACAGAAAGGGTGCTTTGTTTCTTCCCAGAAATAGAACCAGAACCTGAGGCTGCAGTCTAAAAGATGAAAGCTTGTGTCACTCTAAAAGGTCTTACTAGAATGCCTCCTCCTCGAGCTTTCTCTTCTATAATTTTTGGTTTAAATTAATTACTATTACAGAACTTGAGGCACAGTCCTCTCAAAAAATATGTGTGGTATGAAAGGTAAAAGACCATCTGAAGTTTAGATTGATATTAAAAGACCGAGTAATGATATAGTGTTTAAAACTGAAGAAGAAAATCTCAGGCCAAGCCATTTGGTAAATGTAATCCATTACATGAATAGACATGCCAGTGCTACAGGGAGATTTTTCTCTTTCTCATTTCTCTCCATCCAGCTCTTTTAATTTATGTTTTGTAGCTATCTATCTTCAGCTTAAAATTATGTTGTTCTCCATTCCAAATCTTATGCCTTCAGCTCCTTTCTCTCATTACATAAATATAAGTAACTGTCCCTCCAAGATACTTTTGAACTTGTCTCTGTTTTGAGGTACAAGATCTAGCTTTACTACTTACAGATGAACACAAAGAAAAATATCAGCCACTGTGGACAAAAAAACAATGAGAGAAGCAAATAAGCCCCTAACTAAACAACTCAACAAGCAAAACCAGTGAAATTGCCTTCTAAAATCCTCCTGTCTTTATTGTTCCTGTAGGTACCATTAATCTCTGAGAATTTTTCATTCTTTTCAGGTAGCAGTCAATAAAATAGAAGAAAATTTCTAGTGGTTATAGGCTCTTAATTAACTAAGCTACAGAAATTTTTGCAGAACGGAGGGCATCATCAAGAAATTAATAATTGATGTGCCTGTTCTGCTCTGCTATACTTGTTAATATTTATTAATGGCCATTTTCAAAACTAAAAACAAAGAAGTGATAAAGATATACTGGAAAATATGCACCACAGAGAACGTAGTAGAGGGGAAAGAATAGTTGTAGAATAAAACCGCAACAAAATAGAAGGAAAAAAGCAGATAAAGTAGAAAGATTTGTATAATTATTAAATAGAGCAGAAGAGAGAAAGATATTTCTATCTTTAATCAGGAGAAAAAAAAATTGAAGAATTTAGTAATTTCTTTGAAATATTAGAACACTGGATGAAATCCCTCTGTAAGTGAAGGCAGTTGTGAGATTCTAAATAAATATTTGGCCTTTTTATTGACTATGCAACACAGTATTGAACAATGTATTTGTAGCAGTATTACAGTTTAAACAAAAAACTTAGGAGTTTTTTGTCAGCAGCCTAATTCAGTATTGTGTGTTGCACCACATGCATCAAGCAGCAATACTTAAGTCTCCTGGCTAGATAACATTCCTATTTGTGTTAGAACCTATGGCGTGCTCTTCAAGCTTTGTGTTCAGTAATATCTAGTCAGATCTTACTGTGCTCATTGTTTTTAACCTAGGTTCAAATTATTAAAATTTAGTTATCTCAACCTTCATGCATGTGGTAGAAATAATTAATCTCAGAGACTCTGTACTGCCACAGATGAATTGGTGAGTATATCCAGGTCTACTCTGTGGTTATATTCTCACAGATTAAAATCTGGAGAAATAAAGAAAAGTGCGGTTGTCATATACATAAATAAATCTGCATCTAGACTGAAATAAGTAAATCAAAAGGTGTTTTTTAATAAGCAGAAGGAATGAATTGTGTTTCAATACAAAACAAAACTAAATAAACTTTGAAAGCTTGGTAAAATAATACCTTTTGCAAAATCCTTTCACACTGGTGAATGTCAGCCAAGAAATATGTCTCTTGAGGAATTTTAGTGAATCCCCATTTGCAAGGGAACAATACTGAGAACTAAATCCTGCTTTTCTCACTAACAATTATAGTTTTGTTTGCAATGTCAGTGGTAGTGGAATAAGACCAGAGATGGTATCTGTGGTGGGTTTTTTTTCCCCAGGTTTTTAATGAGTCCATTCTGTTCCTATGTGTGAATGTAGCAGTTTAGCTGTGTAGCTGCAATTATCTGTGAGGAAAAAACTGGAAAATAAATCTCCTTTTGGGATCTTTATTACATAACTTTAAAACTCAAACACATAAAAGCAGTGTGAATTCAGTAGAGGAACATGCACTATCTTTCAGAATTTGCAACACATGCCATGCTCAGGAAAACAGGTTAATCTGCTTTCCCTCTCTGTCTTTTGATATACCACCATGATATATTTATTAAATCTGTGTATTTGATGCCAGTGAGTATAGATTTCATATATTTTTTATTTCTTATTTATAACTCTTAGCTATTTATGTATTAATAAAACTGTCTCTCTTTATCTGTATTTAACTTTGACAGTGTTTGCAAGTACTGCATCCTATGTAGTCTCTTCACTTTGCCTGTTTTACAAAGGCATCTAAAACATGGAGAAAAATTTCTCATTTGACTCCTGGGTTAGTAATTTCAGAATGTGCATTATAAAATGAATGCCATATACATGTAATTATGAAGAATAAATGCAAATGCTAACTTTGAAGTTTGATAAACATTACATTTTGCCACATGTATGCACATGAATCAATCCATATTTCTCTCATACGGACTTCACAATTTGCAATATGCATTCATTTAAAGCTACTGATTTTTAAAAGTAATTAATATATTTTGCTAACATTATGGTGGAAAAGCTCTTCAAATAAATTCTCTAAAATATAGTCTTGAATGTTTGAACATATAAGCCTGATTGTTTCCTTTTCCAACAAAAATGCAGAAATTCTTGAAGATTTGGTGGAAATTGAAGCATGTAAGTATTGGGCAAGAAACTTGTCATTGTATCTTGGGTTTCTCTTCCAGGTGATGAGAGAGAGAAGACAATGTTTTCTGAATGTATTTCTCTTTAGTTAGAAACAATCAAGACAAAAGATCTGTATTGATTTTTCTTTCTACTCTCTGTTCTTATTTATTTGCTCTAAATTCATGGAATGACAAAATGATAGAGTATCCTGAGCTAGATAGGACCCACAAACACTATCCAAGTCCAGATACTGGCCCTGCACAGAACAGAACCAAAAGTCACACCATGAGCTTCACAGTGTTCTCCAAACACTTCTTGAGCCTTGTCAGGCTTAGTGTTGTGACCACTTCCCTGGGGACCCTGCTCCAGTGCTCAACCATGTTCTGTGCTTAAAATCTTTTCATAATATCCAACCTAAACCTCCCGACGTAACTTGATGCCATTCCCTTTGTTCATGTCACTTGTCACCCCTGAGAAGAAATCAGTGCCTGCCCCTCCTCCTCCCCTCATGAGGAAGTTGAAGATTTCAATGAGGTCTCCTCTCAGTCTCCTCTTCTCCAGGCTGCACAGACCAAGTGACCATAACCTCTCCTCATTCGGCTTCCTCTCAAGGCCCTTCACCATTTGCATTGTCCTCCTGTGGTGCCCATTAATAAAATTACATTTCTTGTATTGTGGCACCCAAATCTGCCCCAGCACTTGAGGTGAGGCTGCTGCAGTGCAGGGCAGAGCAGAACAATTCCCTCCCTTGCCTGGCTGGCAATGCTGTGCCTGATGGCCCCCAGGACATGGTTGGCCCTCCTGGCTGCCAGAGCACTGCTAGCTCATGTTCAACTTGCCATTGAACAGCCCCCCCCAGGTCCCTTTGCCCTGCACTGCTTTCCAGGGTCTCATTCCCAGCTCTGTCTGTACATCCAGGATTGCGTTGCCCCATTCCAGGTGCAGAATCCAGCACTTTTCCCTTGTTGAACTTCATATGGTTGGTGATTGCCAGCCCTCTGATTTGTCAAGGTCTCTCTGCAGGGCCTCCCTGCCTTTTGTGGGAGTCAAAAGCTCCTCCCAATTTAGTATCATCAGCAGACTTATATAGTATCTCTTCCAGTCCTTCATCCAAGTCATTTATGAAGATGTTGAAGAGCACAGGGCCTAAGATGGAGCCCTGTGGAACCCCACTAGTGACAAGTCCCCAGTCTGATGTCAGCACATTCCCTGTAACCCTTTGTACCCAACCTGTGGGCCAGTTGCCAGCCAGTGAGCCACCACGCACCCATGGCATGATGTGTTTACCCAGCTGTGTGCTGGATATTTTGTCCAGAAGAATTTTGTGAAAGACAGTATCAAAAGCTGAAAATCAAGAAGATTATATCAACTGACTTCCCTTGATCAGCTTGGTGAGTTAACCTGTCCTAAAAGGAAATCAGGTTTGACAAACAGGACATTCTACTAATAAAGCCATGGTGACTGTGACCAATGACTGCATCTCCACTGCAATGGAAATTTGAGACTCTTGAGACTGTATCCTTTTATGAGAACAAACATATCAATCTCTCACTCATTCCCAGGAACACTGCACAGATTGTCCACTTCCTCCCACAGTCCCTTCACCAGCAGACACAGCCCATGGACAATGACATATCTTCTGCATAAGGAATGACTGTCAGCCCTGGTCTCATGGAGAGGCATCAGGGACTCCTGTCAGCCTGAGACCTGAAGAGCTACCTCTGCCATCAGAAGGTGTGTCTGGCTGGAGGTCTCTGACGTGGCTACTGCAGTGATCTCATGCAGCTACGTTTTTATATGATGGAGAGTTACTGAGTGAAGATGTAATAACTCTATTTCTTCTAATCTTCTACAGTGTTCACACCACAACAATCACAAATACTTATTACACCTCAATTTTCATTGATGGTGGACATTTACCTTCCACCTTTCCATACTAAGCTTTCTAATTAATAATATATGCTATTTTTGAAATATATTATTAATATTACTTGGGGGAAAATACAGAAAATAAATATTATTATTTGATCAGCAAGATCACAGAAAAGTACCACATTTTTGCATTAGTTTGAGTACTATTTGAGTAAATAAAATGCTAAATGCACTTATAAGCCAATACATTCCTCTATTTAACTTAAAAATTTTAAAGGAAAATGTCCTTGCATGATAAAATGTTACCAGCAGTGCTATTACTTACTGCTATAAAATTCATTTGGTAGTCTAATTCAGCAATAGTGCAAGATAAGAGTTGATGAGTTAAGTAGTTTAATGGAACTTTCCTTCTTGCAGGAGGTCAGAATTTATCAAATAGTCCCTGTTTCCTAGCTCATGTCTTCTAAATTCTTTCCTTCTCTGTCTCTCTCTGACAGAAAAGGAAGTGTGACAGAAGAGTTAATCCATCCATGAGTCATATGTGACAGACAAGAATTAAATCCAAGAATAAATTATAATAATTACATAAACTCTGCATCCTTAAAAGCCAAGACAATTAACATGTAAAATGTTGTAACCTCCTGCCAAGACAATTAACATGCAAAATCATGGTCATTAAGGCCAGCACCAAGGACAGATATTATTGGAGAGAGGCATTTTTGCTTGTGATGTTAAAATATGAAGATGAAACAAGAAAATGGACAGTTAATTTTTTTTTTATTTTTAAGCACAGACTAGCAGGGCAACTAACTACAAGCAATGGGAGAGGTATAATGGGTAATACGTCAGCCTTGTTTGAAAAGAACAGGTTGTTGGTGTTTAAAAATGAGTTTGCTAACCCAAAGGTTTTACAACATTTGAGTCAAAGAACAGAAAATTAGTATTCTAGGTATTTGAAAGCAAGAAGATTATTTCTCTGACTGACTGGCTAGACAAAAGTGTCAAAGAGATGAAAAGGAATCTAAAATCACATGATGATGTAACATGTCTGATATTTTGTGGTTTAAATTGCTCTAAGTAATGTACATACTATATTATGCAAATTTTGTCTTATTAGAATCTGATTAAATCTATTAATAAATCCTGGTTTTAGTCATACCACTTGAATCATTGGATTTCTCAAGGAATGTTACACAGAGTGTTCCAAAGAGGTGAAAAAATGCTTAAGGTTTAGGATGATATCATGAAGGGAAAGCAACTGTAACTGTGGGGCACTCTCAGAAGGGATACAGAAGTTATTTCCTGGAAGGCAAGAAGTTTAGGACAAATGATAAATTCTGTAGTTTCCTGTCCAGCTTTTCTAAGCTTATCAGGTTAAAAGGACAAGTCACTGGTTGTCAGACATCAGGGGGTTTCCCTTGCCCCCTCGTTTTTTAAAGGATTTTTTTTCCTTGCCTACTTTGATAAGTGTGAAAGAAAAATGAAAAACTGACAAATATATACAGCAGAATCAGAAGTGGAAAATGAGGAAAGGCAAAGGAACTGACAGAAAAGGAAAAAAAAAGGTCAACAGAGATGACAAATGGGACATGGAGGGAAAGACAGGACACAAAGCTGAGGATGAGTTTTCTGAAATATGGCATGATGTTGCAAACATTTGTACAATCATGCAATCCATTATTCTATTAAATTAAGCTTAGTTGTTTGCTATGCTACACGATTCTCTGAAGTAAAATTTTCTTGTTGCAGTAACAGAATGTTCTGTATCCTGAAGAAAGTCTCTGGAGTACACACTATCCAGGATCACTGACCTGTCAAGTCTGTACTTTACAGCTCTGCACTCATAAAAGATGGTGTTTTCCTCACTATTCACCCACCCATCCCCCTGCCTGCAGAGTTCCCTAAGAGTACATAACATACAGTGTCTTCTATCATCCACGTAGAGAAGAATAGAACTTTTTCTATTCATTCTCACCTCAAATAATGCAGGTCTTATCAGATCTCATGCATGACACACGTCTCTGAGTAGCCAGAAACCTTTGCTTCAATGGTACTTTATCTGACAGCTATCTACTTTTTTCTGATTCTATTATGGTTACTGATTGTCAGGTTGCCCCTTGAAGAAATATACCAAAGTGAGTATGTATTGCATGAGCTTCAAAACACCTGTGTCTGCCTTGAAGTTAAGGTTAACAAAGGAAAACCCACTCTGCATGGAGGAGTATGACCTCTGTCTCACCCATGGTGCACAAGAAACTCACCAGCATGCCTGATTTCTCATAAGGGCACACATTTCAAGTGTGGAGGAACCTGTTTACATCTCCACCTGGCACTCTTCATTCTCTTCATTGTAATTCAAATTAACATGGGTGCCTCTTCAAAGTGCCGGAGTTATTGACCAGGGTAAAATACAATCTTCTTCTCCAAAATTCTGGAATATTGAACAAAATTCAGTGCCCTGATTAATCTATGGATTATTTTTACACAGTTTTGGGGGAGTAGTATTGACCTCTTTTCAAGGACTTCACAACCTGTCTTCTACTATCTTCACAAACACTTAAGTTTTTTGCTTCTGAAATAGATTTCCTTGTTGTTTTCTGGATGTTATTCTGTTCCCTTCCTCTGTCCTTTTTGTACTTCTGATTTTTATCCCAGTGCTTGAATGTCATCAGCAAGCTGTTTTTTCCTTTTTTTCAAATCATTAACGAAGAAACTAAGAAATACTTAATCTGAGACATTTCTTCCTAATTCAGTATTTTAATATTTAACATTGCACTTCATTTATGATCTTTTACGCAGCTTTTAATCAAAATAACAATGGATCCAATGGGATCCAAAGGGATTTAAATTAATTTTTCAGGTAAGATTTCATTTTTCACTTCATCAAGAGATTTACTGAAGTGTTTCACATGCAGTCCTTTATTTCATCTAGTGATTTTGTAATACTATTTCTTAAAAAATGAAGTTATAGGAGCAAAATATTATCTGCTTCCTTTATAGATGTAAAATGTTTTTTAATATAGCAAAACTGCTTCGTAGCAAAACTAGTTGTGCTTGCATTCAGTAGGAAGTGAGGCTGGTTCATTGAAAAAGGAAAAATATAGTGAAAAAGCGGGAAAAATAAGAGGCAGAAAGGAAAAAAGGAACATGCCAAAGTGAATAAGAAGCATTTTGAACTATGGTAAAAGAGTATCTATACTAATACTTACCTCTGACAGTAGTCAAAAAGAACAAAAAGTTCAATAAGATTTTCCACTACCTTCTCTTGCTCTGGCTTCATGCTTGAAACAATTCATGGTTCAGTGAGTTCCCGTATCAGAGATTGACAGACATTAATTTTATTAATTTAACAGACCTCTTCAGCATTAAATGTCACAGTAAACTGGTTTGGTATTGTGCAAGTACCAGTATGGGATATTGCTTGTGACAATACTTCTTCGAGAACTTGACCCCTTCATTTATGTTTCTGCATTTCATATTGTAAGAAGCACTGAACAGAACTTTCACTTATGACCTTTCTATGTAATTCATGGTTTATACACATGCACCATAACTCCCCTCAGTTATTGTTTTGGTTTTTTTTCCAGGCTGTAAACTCACCTACTTTTTCTTGTAAGAAAGTTATTCCATACCTCTGGTCACCTCCACAGCATGCAATTCTTTTTCAGATGAAATTGGCAGCTGCACATACAGTTGAAGGCGCAAGGACATCATTTAAATAGTCCTTAGAGGAATGTTTCCTATTTAATTCTTAGTGTGCTTTCTAATCATTTTGTCTCTCTGATGGCTGTGACCATTCAGCTCATGTTTTGCAGTCTGCAGACTGGTATTTATCTGCAAAAAAAAATCCAGGATAGCTTGAGTGATAAGAGTTCATATGAAAAGCCATCATTTTGTCACTTTGTGGAAGATATTTTTCCACTTTCACCTGTGGGTCATTTACATTTATAAACAGTGAATTTATCATTCATTTGGTTTTGATACAGATCCCTTACTGTCTTTACCATAAAACAAAGACACTCTTTCAGCTTCTCCACAGTGGATACTAGTTCAAACAATTAATTTAACTTTTCTTCTACAGCATTCATTTTTTTGGTAAGTGTGGAGGGTAAGCAAAGATGTACATGACCAACACAAAAAGCAAGAAAACAGTAAAATGAGAAAGGAACTAAAAACTGAGGAAAAGGAACCTATAAAATCTGAAATTGTCTGGACTACTTGAATAACAATCACAATAATTTCTATAGCAACATATAAACCCCACAGTCTCCAGTTAGCTCAGATCTCTTGCCCTAGAGAGGAGCAGTGGAAGCCTAACCCGTCTGTTTGGATGTCTTGAGTTTTGAATTAATAAGGTATTTGGCTGGTGGATATCAGTTGTAAATAATGATTCATTTCCCAAGCACTGTACCTTTCTTGTTTTCTGGATAAAAAAATCTACTTTCTGAGGTAAGTGTGACTTTTTTTTTCCTATCTGTATGGTGAGAGAATGCCTGGAGGTGGAGAGTTTCTCCTGCAGATGGAGATGAGTGTGCTGAGTCACTGTCCTTTGGTGTGTGACAGACTTCCTGAAAAAAGTTGGAGAAGGCTTCAGTCTCTCTTCTGTACCCCAAGTACAGAATTAAAATATCTCTCCATCTTATTAAAGTCCCTCTGATGTAATTTCTAACTTTGAAATAAGTCTTTTAAAAGAGCTGAATTTGATCAGTTTAAATACATTCTACATGGAATTATGGTGTTACTCCTCTTTTGCATTGTTTCATTGGTGGCTAAGCTACATACATAAAGAAGATGCAGAATTTCTAACTATAACATCATTTTGTTCTGAATATGCCATTTTAGAATGTTTACTTGACATTTGCTAGATGAGCCCTCTAAATAATCTAGCTCCAAGAAAATCTTCGTCAAAAGGTCATTTTTTAATGCTGAAAGAGTCACCATGATTTTTTTTTTTCTAAAATTATCTTCTTTTGTCCTCTCAGAATTTTTGCATGATGCCCCAGGTCTACTTTATACCTCTTGAGTCCTTTTCTGCTAGGGGTATTTGATTGTTAGATATGATATTTACCATAAACACACTTTGAGGGATGGCAGCAGGGGGATGTCTCTGGTTACAACTAGCAGGTTTGATCAACAGAGACAACTCCAGTGTGGCAGAGAGTAACTTGCTCCTGAGGCACTAGCGATGCACAGGAGTGTTTGCACGTGTTCAGGGAACAGAAAAAAGTGCAGTCAGTGACCCACAGACATTCAGTTTTTTCCTATCTACTCAGCTCTGACATTTTTCCTTTGTATAGAGGCAGAAAGACTCTTCCCTGATAGACATACAGCTAATCCTCTATACCATTATCAGATAGATTACTCAATTGCCACTGTAATATGTTTTCTCTTTTCCTACCCCTGTCCTCTCAGTGATTATTCCATGGATTTTCCCCTTTATTGAAGGTCCTACTGTTAGAGCTAATATTTTGTTAAGTCAATATTGTCACAAATCTTATGCCTTTAGTTCAGCTATCACATTCTCCCTTCTCTGTTTCTTCCAGTTTCCTTCTTCCTTTTTGCTGCCTTGCTTCATGTAACTATTTGCTTACTGAGGGTTATTTAACTGTTAGTGGAAAATTTCCATGGAGTATCTGTTTTCTTAAGTGATACTAGGGTCAAAATTACAACGAAGACTGTGCAACTGAAGAAGTAATTTCACGGTGAGGATTCAGTCATATTTATTGTAGAATAAGAATTTGGGTCTGGGGATTTTCTTTATTTAAATATTATTTTTCTATATGGCTTTGCAGATATAATTTAACTGACAACTCTTGGTGATAGCTTTGATGGATATTATACAAAATCCTCACATAAATGTAGTATACAGGGCATTAGTATCATGCAACAGGATAGATCCCTTTTTCATAGTATTTTTAAGTAAATAATCAACTGGCAAACAAAGGGAAACATTAAAAAATAGACATTATATATAGGAAGAAGATAATAATTTTTTGTCTATATTAAATAAGTTATCCTAAACCCAAGTCAACCAGCCTTGATCTTGTACCATCCTTGTGTATTCTGATTCTCTTCACTATTTCCCTTTTTTCCCACCAGATAACAGATACTGCTGTTGTCCTTTGAAATACATAGATATGGCACTGTTATCATAAAGTTAGTGCAATTTTATTTTTAAAAGCCCAAACAAAATAAATCCCTTAGTCTAAGAAAGTAGGATTATTTTAATTGGTCAGTCTCATGCTATAGAGAAGTTCTGCTATGGTAAATTGAAATAAACTTTTGTTAGCTTGCATGCTGTATTTTTAAGAACTCATTGATTTTCATATGTTGACTTTCAAACTGTAGACAATATCACCTGAATGTGGCTGGATAATTTAGTGTGCTTGTGATAATTCTCTCACTTGATTTTATGATTTCTGTCTTTCTTAATGTTTTGCTGTAATCTATGGAAAAAAATGGGCTCTTAAGTCTTCAATAAAGATTCCAAAACAAGAGCCTCTAGTGTGTTTAGGAATTGATGCACATTTTCCTGAAGTACTATAGATGAAGTCTCTTTAGTTTCTTATTTATTCTTACAGAGTGCAAACACTGTGTACATCTCATCTGTGTCAGATCATATCCTCTTCATTCAGAATGCATAATCCATTTTACTCAGCTCTTATTTCTGAAGTGAAAAGGAGAAGCACAGCATAACCTCGTTTGAATTAGCACCAGCAGCCCCAAATGTTTCATTATTTTTCATATAGCTCCAAAGACTTGCAATAGCAGAGATCTCAACTAAAAAAATCTCAGGTTTGTTGGGTCTTTTTGTTAAATTATGTGTACAATAATATACACATTAGAAAGATGTAGAATGAACTAAAGTGAAAATATACAGTGTCATCACAGTAACTGTGAAGAAGACCTACAAAATCAGCTCATCTGGATTGACACCTGCAATATTAACACTGCATGAAAATTCACATCCTGTATATTACCTTTCCATTTGGCCTGTGTTAATGTAAGTACATTACACAACTCCAAAGTTCTTAATTCATCACAGGACACTTGTTTTTTGCATTTCCTTGTTTTGCCAATTTAGGGAAGAAGTTTTGTGCTTTCGAAAAATACTAGGAAAAGAAGAATGTGATGTATTTGAATTAATTCCATTTGCAGGGAAATTGATTCTAATTTCACTGCTTGAGACAGATGTAAAGGTTCAATGCGACATTTAGGAAAAAAAAAGTAATTTGAAATATTAATAGTGAAGCCTTAGTCTTGATGAACTTTGTTTCCAGCATGGATGAGTATTTCATTAACATCTTGTACTCAGGGCAAAATTTAAGGCTTACTAGATTAACAGGAGCTACCCACATGCACCCAAGGAATCAAACTATATGAATTTGTCAGTGACAAATTGTTTGAAACCAATTAAATACCCTTCTCTGACAGGTACCAGATGTCAGGAAGGGAAGAGGCTGCTTAGGGAAATTGCAAGTGTTACTGGTGTAGTTAAATCATGCTAAACAAACAATTTTATTTTGGGGTTATGGGAAGGATGTGTATGTGTGCCTGGAAGTCTTTCCAGGATTTCCTCCCTCTTCAAGACCGTTATTATATTTTTTAAAATATCATATCTTCAGCTTTTGCAAAGAACACCAACCAAATAAAGGATATTTTTCCTGATAGAATTTGGAAGAGGAAAAAATTTGCTTGTTTGTTTTTCTTTCTGTTTAGTGCATTTCCCTCTTATTTATCTTCTCACTTTCACTTTTTTCTCCTCTTCTTATTTAGCTCTTTATTTTTCTTTTTTAAAACTGATTTCTTTTATGGGGACAAAAAACATTGGCATTGATCACTTTCTTTTGAGGCTCACCCAGGAAGTCTTTTATTACATGAGTAGTTTTTGGAGGAATTCTGCATCTTTGGCATTACTATGGCATGTAAAACACATAAGTTGTAATATAAGGTATTTTCTAAAATCTGCAGGTTTTGCATAGCAAGAGCTACTTTTTAATTTCTTTTGCCAATTGTAATGTTGAATGGACTAGGGGTATAAACTCCAGACAAGTAAAAAACCCCAATTTTTTTAATGGTCTGAAATGCATGACATGATATAATTAACCTTCAGTTTAGAAATATGTAAATCTAAATTATGTCAATGACTTGAAAGTCATACAAAATAAAATATAAGCAGAAATGGATTTTATTTGACTTCAGTTTTTTCATTATGTAAGATGCACAAGTTTCAGACTTGGGAATCTATATTCTTACATCATTTTAATAACTGCAATTTTTAAAAACATAGTTTGTAGTGATCAATTTGTTTCACAGAAACATACTATTTAGGCACAAAACTGTTCATTTGTTCTCAGGCACAATGAATAATTTAAAACATGTGTAGGGTGTTTCACTCCCCTGACACATTCACCTAAATGAAAATATTTAGGTTATCTTTATAGCCTGGTAGTTTTCTTTCCAATATGTGATTCATTCTTAATGTTGAGATTCAACAGATCAGGTTACAATAAATATATATTATCTGAAATTTTTTGGATGAAAGCATAGCTTACTGTTTTGTCTCAATTGTCAACCTAACAGGAGTTTAGAAAGGATTTGTCACAGTTGACAAAAGTAATTTACCACAGCTATCTGAGGGTGAGAGAGAATGAAGGAGACAAATTCTGAGAAAAGATGACCTCCAGCTTACGATCAGTGAAAAGCGCAGAAGCAGAAAGCAGGTTACTGTTCACATGAAGAGGAGTAAGAGCAATGATTCCTGTGTGGTATTGTTGAGGTAATTGCTAGGGCAATTATTACCATATTTTTCAGTTAATAATTATGGTTGTGCTCAAAAGAGTTCAGAACAGTTTGTCTGAATCTGCTTTTCAAGTCCAAAGTTCATCAGTGTCTGTGTAAAGAACTGCTGTCCCGTGAGAGAGACAGCGTGACAGTCTGAAGTCACAGTTCATCACAGGAACATATCACACTGATGTCATCTGCCGGGCAGCAGGAGCCTGTCCCAGCACTAGGACTTCCTCAGGGACAGGAAAGGAGCCAACTACAACACTTCTGCTGACAGTGATCCAAGCATTATTTTACTCTTCCATCTGTTTCTCTCTCTAGTCTACTATTTCTGTTCCATACAGAGAAAGGTCTTCATTGTCTGTATATCATAAACAGCTCTGCATAGCAAAGCTATCAATATGCCATTCTGCTGTATGTCTTTAAATATACAATGAGGAGGTGCCATAGTGAAAGGAAGCAGTGGATTCTCTTTGTATTTTTTTTTCTTTGGAATAGACAAAGAAATGCACTCTTTTCATGAAGTACAGAAGAAACTGTTCTGTTCCATATAAAATAAATGCACAAAAATAACAAAGACATGTCCACTGACAAAACCTTCCAATCTGGAATCCGAATTCCTGGTGGAAGAAAAAGATTATTCATTCTCATTTCTTTTTGTCTCATCTTTTCCAGCTCTTTGGCCTGCTAAATGTGATCCCCTTAGGCCAAATGTGGTGCAAGTTTACATACAATTCTCATTGAACTTGTGTAATATATCTCTAAAATAATTTATAGTGTGTTGAGCATAAAGCACCACTGCCTTATATTATAACCCACCTAGGAGGGAGTGAAGGAATTCTCTAGCCACTCCATTTTCTGATAAATTCAACACTTTTTGTAGTTTATATAATTACTAATTAAAATGTAAGCCTGGAAGTAATTGACAACTATTATTTATTCAAAACCTACTTTAATGTAAACTGGGAGTAATACAGGGGGAAAAAAAGCATAAGCAAGAAGAAAACCAACCAGATTTCTTTTTTTATTTTAATATAAAATTCCTAAGAAAAGAAAAACAGTGACTGTATTTGCCCACAAATACATATTAAATAGAACACATTACTGAAGGCAATACATTCCTGAAAGATCACATGTCTAAATCCATAAAAGAAGAGCTAGAAACTGTCTTCTGTATTCCTCCCAATGGAGGTTTAATAACCTGCTTCTGCAAGAACATTATACAAAAGAAACAACTCAAATGTATTTGGAAGCAAACACAATGGAGAACATATCTCTCTCATTGTGAGAAGCTATGAAAATCATACTGAAAAGCTATGTAATACTGTATTCAAATCACAGGAGGAAGAAAACCCATCAAAACAAAGAAATTAGAAAATAAACTAAAACCAGGAACCCAGACAACTCTTCCAGAAGAGACAGAAAACACTCTAATTCACAATTACTGGTTAACACACACAGAAATAAATCCTTACAATTTTATATCTAAAACAAATGCTATTTTCAAACCAATGGTGGAGAATAAGCTCAGAGAAGTACTTGACTCATCAAACATTTTCAACCTGGTTATTGTTGTGTGTCTTAAAATACCAGCACTGCAACCATAATTACTGAATTTCAGGAAATAATGAAAGAATGCTGCAATTTCTGGGAGAAACTTGCTGCAATTAAATGCGATTCAGAGAAGTTCATAATGGCTGGGCCAAGTGTTTAAAGTTATTTATTCTTCCAAAACCTGAGTTGCTTAAAACTGTGATCATATTAGTTTGAGCCATCCATTAAAAACATCAATGGATGAAGTGCTTGGAGTCTGGATGGACTGAAGAAGGCATAGTGAAAAAACTTAATCCACTTTCACAGCAAATTTTAAGTTGACTAATTAGATATTCCAGGTCTTGTGTTTTCTATGCAACAGCAAAGAACAACTTTGCAAAAGGAAAACTTTTTTTTTCTATTTGTCTTTTGCTTTAAATGAAAGAAATCTATAATGAGCAAATATAAATTTCTGTATGATGGAGATTTAAAAAATAGAAACAGGAAAATTACAAAATTCTAATTCTTTCTTTGAGGGATTCTCCAACTGCTCTTACAACAGGTGGTAGCAGTAGCAGAACAGGTTCCTTTGTGTGAGTTCAGCCTATTTATCCACAGCAAAGGGAAAGGGTGGAAACACAATCATCCAAACACAACAAATGAGTGATGTACTAAATCACCCATTTCCCATGCTGCTTCACAACCATCCTTAAATGATCAAGTACTTCTTATTTAATACCACAACATCCCAAGATATGCATGTCCAACACAGCTTGAAGATATTTCCCCGATGTTTTTCACTAGTAAATGAGTGACCCTAGAGCTCTCTAGTTCCATACTCTTTTCTCCTATGACAGTATCACCTAGAACCATTAATTTGTGACTTTTGCTATCCCACATTTAGGGGTCATCAGCCTTCTACTGTGAGTGGCAAATGCCCTTCACCTGACAGAGACATCCTTCTTCAGAAGTGGATATGGCTAAGTGAAACATTAAAGGCTTTATTAGCCATGTAATATAGCCCATATTATTTTTTATGAAAACTTGTAACACTACAAACTAGGTGGTCTTGTTTTCACTGTAGCCATTCCTGTTGGTTTAGGTCATTATCCAGGTTCTCCTGTTACACTATGATTGAAGATCTGTTATCTTAAGAGTCTTGTACAGGCTTAAGCAGATAAAAACAGCTTATAGCAAAAGTAATGCTTTATATTTTCAGCTGTTAACAATACTGTTAAATAGCAAAAAAGTGTTACAGTGCTAGTATTAGTGATAGCCTTCAGGTGTGCCTTCAGTGTGTGAGTGAGGTAGGTGCTGCAAAAGCTGAATGACACACTAGCCAACTGTCAGTGTTAAATGGGTGTTAAATGGAAAGGAATATTTTGCGAGATAGGTACAGATACTGTGGAGAAATAGCTGTGAGAGACACAAAAGGGTTTGCCCTGTGGCAGCCTAAACTGATCTCTGTGCTGCCTGCCAGACTTCCACTCTCCTTCCATCAGGCCTTGGGCCAGCTCCAGCTGAGCTAACACAGAGTGCTGAATCATCAGAAAACACTTGCCTTTACTGTCGGGTCTGTTTTGTGCTGACTTACTGTGCTGAACACAGGGTCTGGCAGGCAGGGAAGAGACTGGAATGCATAGGCAGAGGCAGCAAGATGAAATGGCTTTAGAGAAACCAGCAATTAGACTGGGTTTCAAGTCATTAAAATTGCAGCCTGACTGCATCTAAAGACAGTCAGCAATTGTGTATCCTGCATGCCCAGTATATCACTGCTCTGACTGGTGTAAGATGAGAATCTGTCAGAAACAAAATACTGACTTGCCAAAACAAAACATGAACGATGACAAAACTAGGAAAATAACTGTACCTCAAAAAAGGGTCTTGGAAATCTAGTCCCACTGGGAAAGTATATAAGCATATTTTAAGATGAATTTGTTGTTTTCCTGATTGTTCGAGTGATGTCAAGATGATTTTTTGCCTCTTCTCTTATATACCTTTTATATAAACTTTTATGTATCCTCAACATGCATACTTACAATTCCTTAAGTCTGATAACTTAGCACAGTCCTAGTATTCTGTTAGGCCAGGAGAAAAAACATCCTAAAGGCCTCGTAGTAGGAGGCCAGAAAACCCTATGCTGTCTTGGGAAACCAAGATCCTGTAAGCTAGAGATTTAGCCCATCCAGGGTGGAGTTCCACAAATGGGGGGATATGCCATTCATCCAGGCCTCCCCCTGGGGCATCCTTGTTAGATATGATAATTTGTAAGGTCTATAAATTGTATCCACAATCCATCCTGTGTGCATTGCAGCGCACTCCACCTTGGCGAAGTGGTGCACCATAAGGAGCCTTATTAAAATACAGAGGTAAAAGCTCTTTATGCCTTAAACTGTGTCTGGGTATCAATTTTTTTAAGACCAGGAAAAAGCATCACTAGGTAAACATAACTGCTGTATCTTCTTTGTCAACACAAACCAGGCAAAAACTATAGCTCTGTCTGGAACCAATCTCATCTTCTGTTGGAAATTGTTTTGGAGTATGCTAAACATCAGCTATATGATAAAGCTGAGAGTAATAAAACATAATACTCTTTGAAACACTCTTGATCAAAATATTTACCCAGTATTACTATTTCACTGTATCGTTTTCCAAGGCACTGAAAAAAAATCCTTGCGCTGAGGGTGGACATGGCTTCCTTGCAGCATACACCTGCAGCTGGGCAAGGGCAATCCTCCTTTTCCTACATGCTGGAGACACTCTGTCCCTTACGTCTCACACCTGCACTCCTTCATTAAAGTTTTCTCACCTCTGACCTTATGAACTTGAATTGCTCACACATCTCCTATAACCCCTGCAACGATAATCGTGTGTTGGAATATTCAGGTTTATACTATATATATAAAAGTTTTTCTTTTTAGTCTCTCTTGGTTGTGAACTGGTGATTACAACAAGCCTTATTTAAACCATCATTCTCCAGTGGCATAGACAAAACACATCTTCCCTTCAAAGAAGAAGGTGATTTACTGTGATGGTCCAGATTCCAATATCAGGAACTCTTCTTTACAGGGACTCACAGTGGTCAGAGACAGACAAATCAGCAGAAACAGGTTCACTACCATCTAAATATAGGACATAAAAATATAAATATAAGATATAAAAATATAGGATATAAAAATATAATAATTCAATAAATAAAGGATAACACATTTACCTGTTTAACACACCTGTATTAATTTGAAAAGAGCTTGTAATGCTGCTTTCTTTTCCAAGCTGTAGTATAGTAGTTTATATGATGGAAAACAAACCAAAAAGAATTCCAAAACACTGGGAAGCCAACTGTACCTTTAAACACTACAGCTCTAATTACCAAACAACCTTATCTGCCTCAGGAGCAAATTCAATACACTTCAACAAAATATCAATATTTTTATTAACAACCTCTTTAACCAAACAAACCTCTTTAAACAAAACAAAATGCTATGCACTTATGATCTAAGAATGGCTAAAAAGGGCAAAGGAAACAAAAACACCAGAACAGCAGAAATGCATTTGCTTTTTTGGGATAAAAGTAAAAGAAAACCTTTTCCAAATGTACTTCAGATAATATACTTTGTTGAGTCAATCTTGCCTGTGGTGGTGCGTGGTTTCCCGGCTGAGCAACAACAGGGGTGCGACAGTCCCCCTGGGAGCTCTGCCAATCCCAGCTATTGCAGGTCTGGCACAGGGACAGAGAACAGCAACACCGGACTTGGGGTGGAAACAGAAGTTTATTCAATTTACGAGACAAAACCCCAAGACCCCGACAAAGGCTTTGCAAGGGATTTTATACCCCTAACCAAAGGGGCGGGCTTGAATTGAGAAACAATGAGGACAAGGTTAGGGATGAGTTTCAAGTAAGGTGACAGGGATACACAACCAACCAGGAAAGCAGCAGGAGGAGAGAAGGTCACCTGGGCCAATGGGATATAGAGGATTAGGGAAGAGGTGATTAGGGAAGAGGCTGGCCCACAGGGGAGACAGACGAGGCAGGTTCTGGAAAAGGAGGTAGGGATAAGATTGACAACTACATAGGAGGTTCCCAGAATTTAAGAGAATGGGGGTGTCTTGGGTTAAATAAAATTGGAGTAATGTAAACAAATGCAATCATAAAAAACACACTGCAACACTTGCCCTTTCGGGATTTATCATAAATTATTCAACAGGGCGGTAAAGAAATCTCCAAGCAGTGTGACAATTTGTTTTTTATGCAAAATTCGGAGTTTGATTGCAATCCTTTTTACTAGCAGTACCAGCCAAGTTGCCAGGATGCATTTCTGAGCTCACACAGCATTTAGCAGAAGCTCAATAGCTGCTAAAGCAGTGAAGCAGAACTGATCAGGCATGGATCTTCTCACAGGCAGGTCTTTCTGATAAATTTGTCAATACTTTCTTTTTACAAAATCAGCAGTCATATCCTTCCACAGCTGTAGTTGTTTCTTGAGAAAAAGGCATTGTCCACATGTTATTGACTTAGAAAAATGGTCTTTAGTAGCCCAATTTGCATGTCAATCTGGACACTGCTGTGCTTTCTGTAGCAAAGGTGGCATCCCACAAGTCTTCCTAAAGATACAACTCTGAAAAGACAGAGCTTCCTTTGGAAAAATACCCCAGCGTTTTGAAAAAAAATGACAACAGATCTGGAAATGGGAGTAACTGTGCATGAAGGCTTCCAAGATCTGTCCACAGAGTTTGGAGAATTTTCTAGCAGGACCAAAAATTTTCAGTCCTGCAACCATATGTTCTTAAAAGCTTTTCACACCACAGGCTTGCCCACTACTTACTAGTTTTGTTTAGCAGGGATAATTTGATTACAAAAGTTTTATCAGTTGCCCAAATACCCTAAAGATGACTGAGAAAAGATATTAACCTCCCACACAATCAAGAGCATATATTAGATTAGTTTTTCATAATTAATTTCAACAATTGAAAAATTATTTTACATATATAGATTCGATCAAATGTTAAAATCTGCTGAATTGAAGGAGTAAGTAACATTTCTAAATTTTTTAAGTGTTGCTTTTGCAAAACTATCAACTAACATTGGAAAAAGCAATTTGTAATTTATAGGTGCTGATGTTTATATGGTTGAAAAAGAGTACATATAATATGATTTTTCAAGGATAAAAAAGAAATACTAATTTTCAGTGTTAGAAAACACATTAGAAACTGTGTAACAGCAAGAATCTTGTGGTCATGACTGAGCTCATCTTCTTTATTTATTATCTTTCAATAATTTCCTCTTACAGCATCATGCAAAGCAATTATGCTATTCCCTTTACATGCAGACAATTATGCAACAATAAGATTCAGGTAAGTAGCTATTTTTATAATCATGTCAAAAAGGTTTCTTTTACTGTTAACTTCCCTCAAATTTAGTTGACTTACAAAGAGTCCAAGATAAAACAATTTCCAAATTTCTCCTTATAATATATCGCAACAGAAAATAATTCCTGAAATTCTCCTGCACTGGAAACAATTGCATCCAGCAAGGACACCAAATGATTCAGGAAACAGCAAAATCCTACAAAAGCTTTTAAGACAAGGAAGAATCTAGTTTGATTTTTATTTGTGCCAGCTGAAATCTTACTTCAGTGTTTTACATCAGCAAGCAAACATAATTCAGTGTTTCCATTTATTAATAAAAACTCTCCATGATTTAATGAACTAGTTCTTCAGAAAGAAAACAGATTATTAAGTGAAATACTCTATGCCAACTAAGGTTAATAAAAAGCCAGAACCCAGTGGGATACCTTTTACCATGGCAACTAAAGCTTGGACTTATCAAACATATCAAAGCTTACATTTGATTAACTGGATTGAAACCAAGCCCTGTTTTCCCAAAGAAAAGAAAGGGAGGGAGGAAGATGGGAAATAATGGGAGTTAAACAGGTGTGACATCATAGGCATTTGTGTCCATGTGCTGTTTGACATGTGATTTTATTGCAACAGCTGTCTTTCTATAATATTTCAACATCCAAATCACAGGCCTGATGAAGATGAAATGTAAAAATAGGATTGTGCTTAAAACTGGTAGTTAGTCCTATATAATACTTTTCTTATGCCAGGTGTGTGCTAGATAGATATCACTCACCCTGGTAAAGGTCACCCACTGACAGCTTGGGCCATCTGAAGATACTTGGGCTCTGAGATGTCCCTGTGCTGCTGCCTGGCCTGAGCCCAGTATTATATGGGAGGTGCTGCAAGGCCCAGTCCTAGTTCTTCTAACATTCAAGGTAGATCTGCGTCAAAGAAATCCTGACTAAAAATACAATTGTAGATTTTAAGACAACAGGAATAAGATCCTTTTGTCACTAAGTGGGTTAAAACAAGCTGTTTACATAGGACTTGTCAGGATAGTAAAATTATGAGCATAGAAAAAAACAAAAAAGCAAGCAGAGGGACTGGAGTGTATGGGTCTGTCTTTTTAGCTTGCAGAATACCAAAGAAGAATGGATCAAACTCTCACTTTTTGTTATTTTTTCACCTCTTTGTCTGCCCAGAAAAACTTTCCCAGCATCAATGACTGTATAGCTCTAAGTATCCTAAATTAGCATAGTTGCAAGATTTGGTTTTGCTTTTCATTCTTTATTTCTACATATTTTAATGTAAAATCTGAGCAAATCACATTGGAAATAATAGTGTTGAATCAGAAATTGGGTAATTTTTTCCTAAGTTCCATCTTGTCCTAAGTCCATTAGTGAAAAAACATTCTGCTCCTTTTTTTCTAAATTCATAGTTTTCCTTTTCGTTTAGTTCTGTCCTTCTAACTCAAGAAGTTCCCTTTTCCTGAGTGCATCTTTGCTTTTTTTTGCTATATTATCATTGCCATTGTCCTCTTGGTGTGTTTTAATCTATAAATATTTCCAAAATATTTTTAATATTTTGGTGCAAGTCTGTCTCAGAACACTTAGTTTATTTGCCATTGTCATCACTTGATTCAAACTATTCCACATTTTCCCTAGTTTTAAGAAATCTTGTTTAGGTAATCCTGGGACTATCATGCTAGTGGTCTGAACTTTATTGTTATAGAACCAAATTTTGCATCATTAAATAGGTATGGCAAAATAACAGGACAGAACCTTTTTTTTTTTTTTTTTTTTGAGCTTTCTCAGCTCAGTGTGAGATATCAGATGCTTGAAAGATGGTGCAAAAACCTCTCGGTATACAAGTAGGATTTATAATAAAGAATGACTGGTGTCATCTGTCTCCACTTTCCCTGAAAAATAAATAATGCACCTGGGTGTCCTTTCTTTGTGTTTGTCATGCAGGTATGTTTCAGTCCTGCATTTTTCCTTTTGCAATCCTTATATAGTCTTAGGGAATCTCAATTCACTTTTAACACACTGAGCCCTGAACAGAGGTCTGTAGTGTGCCTGTTATGGGCAGGTCTAAGCCTGTGCTACGCACACTCAGAGGTAATATATGCTTTCCTTGCCTGCACTCTGAGTTGGTACAAACTCATTCTGTCCATATTTTAAGTCATAGTGGGAAACTGATTCAGAGGTAATGAACTCTGAAAAAAGTATATTTGGTGCCTATTTACTGTGGGGATGTGGCTTTCAGTAATGAATTTATGTTTATCTGTAATTTGCCACACACAGGACTGTGAGATTTGGAGGGATATATACATGCTGTATTATGACTTTGATGAAACAATAGAATCTTCTCCTTCTGAGACCCAGAGGTTCTATACTTAGTCTCCATCTGTACAAGGGAATCTTATTCTGTTCAAATCTTCAAGGTATTTTTAAGTGACAGTGCAAAACAGTACTGAATCATTTCCACAAAGAAACATATTGGTTGAACTAAACCTTTCCTGCAGGGTTTTTTTAATCCTTCTCTGTGATTTGATACTCCACCACAAGTCTTTGCAAATCACATATGTATTCATCTTGTCATCATCTCCTGAGGCTTTCTTCTCGTGAAGGTGTTTAAAATAGATTAAATGTTCCCTGAAAATAAATACTGTCAAAATATTCTTTTGTACTAGAGGTTAAGTATCCATACCATAGAGACTTTAAAACTTCATGTGTATAAATAAATGCTAATGCAATGATTTAACTAAATTAATTAATCTAATACCAAAATCATACTTGCATTCTTCCACAAATGTGCCTGTGGAATTTTTTCTGTGGGTCCTAGTCTGCCACAGCAATGCAAAATTAGAGAAATCTTGATGAGCATTGCAGGAAGAAAAGGAAGAGTTCAGGGCAAAATGTCATCAACCCTTACTATGTGATAACTCACTCAGAATCACAGAACATTCTAAGATGGACGAGACCCATAAGGCTCATCAAGTCCAGATTTTAAGTAAATGGCCTCTTCAAGGACAAATCTGTGCCCTTGGCATTATTAGCACCATGCTCTACCCTACTGAGCTAATGACCTTGCTACTAGAAATAGTTAAAACTAAGCACCAGAATACCAAAACCTGCTTTTTTTATTCCATTGTATGTGGAAGTTTTCAGGAGTTCTTAGACAGCCTTTTCTAGTTGACAAATATCTCACATAAGCAGATGAATACGGGACAAGAACCCTGTTTATAACCTATTTATCTAGGAGTCCATCTGGGGAAAAAGGGCAGGCAAAGTGAAAAAGAGAAGAGAAACAGAAACCTTGTACCAGAAGACCAAAGAAAAGAACAAGGAGAAAGGAAAGGCATGTGTTAAAATATAAGAAAAGCCAAGGCAAACAGAAAAATCCATTGTCAAATGGATTAAAACAAGATTAAAGCAATTAAACCAAGAAGATTAAAGGAGAGCTGAAAGCAACAAAAGGTGTTGAAAAGATAAGAGCAGGAAGCACAAAATGGGTAGAAGCAAAAGTGGCAGCTGTCCGCAAGAACTACCAAATTTTTAAATTGGTTTTTACACTGGTGCAGCAAGGGTCTAACAAGTAGTATAGCCACATTAAAACTTTAAGAACGTGGCTTGTAGGAACATAAACATATAGGTTTCAAGAGTCTGGTTTGGCAGTTTGCTTGTGTCACCCTGTCAGAAAGGCTGCTCACTACTGGCTAAAGGAGAATGCCCTGGGGTCTCTGTGAATCTCATTGGTATCCAAATCTGCACTCTCCTTTTGAAGACAGGGAAGTCTGGCATTGATGTTTGGCATTCTACAATTCAGAAGAGATTCCATAAGGATTTATAGAAGTTTTGCTTGTAAAATTCCCTTGTGACAAACACGTGGCATCCCAGCAACTTCTTATAGATAATGAAAGTTGTTCACAGAGCAATATTATCCCTCAGGAGGATAGATTCAAATCCTTACTGGTCTTAACACATTAAAAGTCCTCACACAACAACTAGCCTCTGCTAGAAAGAAACCTGTTGCCAAAAGCTAAAGAAGATATTTTCCTTCTTGATTCCCAACACAACTAGTGAAAAAAGAGAAATCAGTGCCCATATGTGTGTCTTGTTTTCTCAAGCAGAATAATCTAAGCATTATTTCTGCCTTCATTTCATGTAGGTGTGAACCCACTTTCAACTGCAAATTTATCCCCATTCTCTTATACTCTCAAAGTGAGTGAGATGGAAGTTAGGCTAATAAATACATCAGTGTAAATCCCAACTGTTATGGTTTACAAGATATGCACATGAGCCTGCTCCACTTCTGTTTGCCAGCAGATATCCTCCCTCGTCTAGACAAAACAAAAACTGAGCTATAGCCAAAAAGATGGAATATGTGGATATGTCAGTTAGGGTATATTTTAACTTGTTCTCTCAGGCATGTTCCTTATTTTACAGGCTGTGGCTACTCTGTTTATAAAAAAGGGATAAGGCATTGACATGCAACTTTTAGACTGTTAGGATAGTCCCTGGCGTAGTTTTGAATCATGTGAATGAGTGCTTGCACAGGCAGTATCCATGTACAGTTTGGAGCCTAGTAAGGGCTGAAACCCACTCCTGACAGGCCGTTTGAATAAAGCCTTTCTGGTTTGGGCAGCTGCAGAGTTTAATTCTGGGGATGTAAACTGTTCTGAGTCAGAGATGAGTCCCTGCCCTGTATTTACTGCTCCACAGAGGTAACCATGGCAGTCATAGTGGTTACAGGGTTATGCAAACTTCTCCTATTAAAGAAAGGCTCTAGTTAAAAGATTTTATTTGTGGCTAGATAATCTATTTTCAATTATTTGCCCATGGAGAGGCTCTTGTAAGCAGCATTTATTTTTCCAGCTAAACCTGGGATGAACACAAAAATCACATAAAATAAAGACAGAGAGGTAGAGGTATCTCAGCTGCCATCAAAAATCTGGAAGACCTGGACCTACCCTCTCCATCATACTGCAGATATTCTGTTTCAGGACATTGTGAGTATTAACAGGATATTTAAGGTCATATCTCCTAGCTCTGTTTACTATGGCTTCTTTACTTTTCCTGATTGCTGCAAATGATTGCTTTTGCTAAAAAATAATCTCCTTCCCACTGACAGTCTTACAGCAGAGAATCTTTTTAGTGGTAAGAGACAAATCTCAGTAGTGAGTCATCTAATCAGTCAATCAAGAAAATAGTGAAGATTGGCCATAGAGCAATCTCATACATACATATTCCCCTTTGCTTTGCCCATCAGTGTCAAATTCAAAATGCAGGTGCATAAATGCTCTTCAGTGACTGCACAGTCATTATCACATAATTTAACTGGTTGATAGGTATGCTCAGTAACATGACTCACTATTCAGATTTCCTCCTCACTAGGGGGAGAATTTTCTTTTCAGGTTTTTTTTTTTCCAATTTCCACCCAATGATTTTGGAATAAATTAAGAAAGATGAATGTACAGCATGGGGATTCTGGTTTATTGGAACAACAGTAGGCCTCTTCCTTTTTAGTCATCTGCCATTCATGTCTTCTGCATGGAAGAAGTCTTATGTATAGCCCACTTTTAATCACTGATAGTTGGTGTTTAGTGTGACCATTAAAATGCTCACTGCCTCCAGTTTTAGGCTCTTCACTTATATAGTTACACGAGGAGTCCTAATTTCCTAGACCTCATGAAGAGTTGGAGTTTGCCAAAAGACAGTCCAAAGCCTACGTATCTGCCTGCTGATCTGGATAATGATGTGAAAGGGTGTGTTTTTCCATGTTGTTTATATCTTAGTCTGAAGAAACTGATTTCATAATTTAGCCATTAAATTTAAACGTCTAAAATTTCATACAGATGTGTAACTTTTACAGTGTTCCCAAATTGTCAAGGCCAGTCTAAGGCATAGTTGTGATACAACCTTGCCCCCACAATGCAGTCACTTGTACTCTCTTTTCTGATCCTCCCTGACACTGAAGCATAGATGAAACTGGCAAACCATTTCAGGGTGCTATCATCATGTAAAATTAGTTTTGTGAAAACCTGTCTGCTGTTTAAGCTGCATCAGATGTCTCACTTCAGTTGTCAATGCAGAAAGAATGAAATGAGAAACATGGAACACCAGTCTAAATAAGAAGTGGTTTAGATTAGTTTATAAATTGTTTTGAAAAAGCACCATGAAGTCAAAATCCAGAAGAAAAACCTAATATATTCAAACTCAAAGATGTGATATAAATCCACAACACACATGGTCTCCTAAATGGTTTTAAAAGTCTGACTCAGGCAGCTGTGAGTCGTGGCTAAACATGTCTGTCCCCTACATAAGAGACATCATTGGGACACACCCCTGAGTGAAAGGCCCCTGGTAGCTGAAGGATATTGCACTGTAACTTGCGCCTGTAGTATCTTGGAAAGAAACATCCACTATCTCTGCTTTGGAGTGGGGCCACTGCACGTCCTGTAGCAGAAAATTCTTGTGTTCAGACGAAAAAGGAAGGGCTCAGCAAGGAGCTCTCTTCCTGAACCTATCTCCACACACATGAAGAAGCAGACTTGAGTTTCTCTGTGTCAGCTCTGAGGTTGGCTACAAGAAGCTATTCTGACCCATAAGCCACACAGAGGATTTTCTGTGGCACTATGCCTGACCTGGTAAGCCCACAGCTTGTTAGCTTTGGCACAGCACCAGACCAGCATGGCTAAGCAGTTTCTAGCTCTGACCAGCTCAGAGTCTGAACAGAACAATACTAGGTCTGTCTGAACTTGTCTGTGTACGTTAGGTGTCACGGCATTTGATGAAGTGGTGAAAGCCCTCCAGTACTTCTCTTTGGACTGTATTTAAGTATGAACATCAGGCAGATGCTGACAGACAGTTCAGGGAGGTAGGACAAAAATCTAGCAACTCCTAGCTGAAAACTTGACATGTCCTTCTACTTCTCCTCAACAGTCTTAACCTAACTTGGTAGCCTAACCTGGGAACCAAGTGAAAGAAGGAAAAGGGGAATTGCTTCAGCCCTGTAAATGAAGCCCTATACAGCAGGAATGTAGGAGTTACTGAGACTGAGACTGAACACCAGTCAAGGGAAGATTCAGCATACCACATACAGGAGAAAAATAAATTACTTTCTTCCTTTCAAGTTCACTTTTCCATGTTTTTCTGTCCCCATTAGGTTCTTGAACTTCCATCTCAACAGAAAATCATCTTTCTTTGCTGGTAGAACATAAAATTTCCTGGACTACAAAAACAAGTTCAAATCTACTGCAACTAAGGCATGTGGCTCTTAGCACTAGGTCTTCCACTTTGTGACTAGTCATGGGGACTGGCTTTATGTCAACATTATGCCTTTCATATTGACTGTAGACCTCAGTAAGTCTAAATGTTTCATGTCTTTAAAATTTAGATGGTTATAAGCCTAAATTTAGAGTGCAAAAGAGCTATAAATAGAGATTAGTACCTATTTCTCCATAAAAGGCACTTTTGAATCTGGTTACGTATTTAAAATTAGGTTAATACAAAAGGCTAAACAGTAAGTCAGCCATTGGCTTTAGGGAACTGAAGGCTTAGTCAAAATTTGAAATCCAATGAACTGCTGTTGGGGATTTCAAGGGCTTTGAGACACTTCAGTATCTAAGGCAGACAATGCAAGCTTTAGGTTTACCATTAACCAAGGAGAGAAACTCCATTCACCAGCTTCTCTTCAAGCATTCTGCAGCCTGTGGGGTGCACAGGTACTCTCTCCTTCAGAAGAAGGAAAAGGTGACACTTATTTTTCAGCACTTAGAAAAGCTCTCAGCTTGGTACTTACAGGTATTCTCCTTGACTGTAAAGGTTATTATTCAAAGCACTTTCTTCTTTCTTACAGCAGGAAGAAGTTTTCAATTTTCTAGGTCAGTATCCTCTGAATTGGGCTGGTTTTACAAGACCTCTCTGCTTTGAGTTGGATGCAGTGTAAGGTTAGGTACAGAGTCTCAGGAGGGCGTTTAGTGAAGGGAGGCACATAACTGCCAAGCTTCTGTAACACAAGCAACCACAGGTGGAAGACAGAGGTGGGGTGCCAATCCTGGGTGTGTACAGAAAATACAGTGCAGAAATAAAACTGTAGGCTTTTAAAATAATTTTTGCCAGGAAACATAAGCAGCCAGAGCTTTTAAGCAAGTTAGAAGTGGAATGAGGGGGCGTTTTTGGATAGCCCTTCTGATCTGCAGTTTATATATTCCATTTAAGGTGTTTATGAAGTATTTTCATAGTCACCTTAAGGCCTAGTGAAAAATTTACTTCAACTTTTGGCTCCTTTGCTGGAAGTAAGAATGTCTTTTGTCATCTTGGCATGCCCCTATATTTTGCTTTTCTATGAGATACATACTTTGTGCTGGTAATGTTTTGGCTCATTCTCTATTGTGTCTCCTATAAAATACCTTTATTAAATGTATTCTCTTTATTTAAGAACTTACATAAGTGTAAATTCATTATATAATTTTTCTATTTAAATCTCTCCAGCTTTGATCCTTTTATTTTTTACTGCTGGCTGGTCCAAATACTTTAGTGTTACCTGGAGACAGGGAAATGAGAGCAACAGTTTTATCTTCCTCTAAATCATTTAGGTGCATACTGAATGCATCAGGCTCAAACCTTTCCCTCTTTTTAATGTGTTCCACTAATGGTTGAAAGGCATTAAAAAAAAAAAAAGTACTTAATGTTGCCATCACATTGTGGCCATTTTTTTTCACTATCTTACTAATATTGCAGTCTATATTTCAGTTTGACCTTTTAAAATTTAATTAATTCAGCTACAACAAGTTTCATCCAATTATTCAATATAAGTATTTCTAGGCATTTCAAGGAGCTACTTACACTTATGTTAGTGTCTTAACTGGGAGACAGACTAAGAAATCATCACTACATGGCATGTTGAATATACATCTTCTTTGACAGATGAAAATAATTTAAAATTGTCCTTTTTAAAAATAAAAAAGGTTTTGTATGCTTAAAAAGTGTACATGGACACAGGACAGTTGTATGTTCATTTTTAGGATACTTAGACTTTAAAGTGATTCAATTTTAGCCTTTGGGTTATCTATGATCAGTTTGAATTGGGATAGAAGACACCATTCTAAGGCCTGATGTGAAGGAAAGGGTAACAAGGATATTTCAGTTGAGCATTTACTTTGCTAAGGTTTTAGTATTCTCATGTCTGCAAAAAAATTACCTTTCCTAAATATGTTTCTCAGTTTTACCACAGGCAGACTTTCTAGTTGCTAGACAGAAATATAAGTAGTGTTTACAACAAACTTGGATGGAAATGTATTAATCAAACACTTTGTTTGAAATGAGCAGCTGTAAAGATACTGTGGACAGTACCTTGGAGTTACATCCTACCAAATCCTATCGCTTCTGGCCCTGTTCCAGCACACGAGGAGTCCCATTACATTCCAGCCCTGTACTTTAGTTATTACTATTAAAGTCAAGCAGTGTTCAAAATGAATAAAAACATCATAAACCAGCCTGCAGAGTTTCTTCCATTTCTTATAATCCTCGGCATTTAATTAAAGAAAATTCTATTCCTCTTCAATCCAAAACAATATTACAAGCGTGGTAAGATACATCTAATCAGAACACATTGCAAAACCTAGTTATTTTGCAGACATGAGTTAAACTTTTCAAAGAAATTTTAAAAGAAACTTCAAGCTGTGTTAAGTTAAATATGGCCCAGTATCAGGACCTGAACAGGAAAGAAAATATAACAGGTGGCCTTAAAATAAAGATTTTTTTTAAAAAAAATATTTCCTTTGGGATTTCATGAGATTTCTTTTAAAGGGCTAAGCACTTTGCAATGATGAAAGAATTGGAGAATAAATGTTCTTTGTTTTGGTTCTGAACTTACTAAGGTATTTTTTTAATTTCTGAAGAACTGGTGAGATAAAAATATTTGAAAGATCAGATGTATGATTATTTGTGGCTGAGACATAAATTTTAACCACATCCTGTGATTAACCTCTCTCTGATTGTTAATTTTTATACAGGTCTACAGTGATGCATTAATATTGTGTAAAAATAATGTCCTTCTATTAAATCTCCTGAAGAAATTCAACAACAACAATAGCAAAAAATGAAGCAAGCCCACATATTGTAGCCTACATACTTCTACATGCTTAAATGAAATACTCCATTTGGCTTTTTCAACTTATGTGGAAGGGACAAGGGTGCAGTTTTCTGGGTACCAACATACTTATACCCATATACAATTACATATGCATCTGAAGTCAAGAAATATTCTCTCAGGCACAGAAAAGCACTGATCCCCAAAGGAATAAAAAAAGTCAAGTCCAGCTGAAGAAAACTAAAACAAACAAAACCCAAAGAGATAAAAAAAAAAATTAAAAATCGGGGCAAATAAAAGTTATAAATTAACTATATGCATTTTTTGTATAGCAGCTGTTATGTTTATTTATTTAGAGCTGATTTATATTTTATTGAAGCAGCAAAAGCTACACGATAGGTTTGTGACTTTGAATTATCTCATAAATTCACATGGCAAAACCTTACTGCTTTTTCCAGGCTCTAATATTTATACTCCGAAAACCTTCAGGTTTCACAAAAGCTGTTCCTTCTGCATGTCCATAGGAAGAAAGTGATAAAATTGTCAGGAGACCTTTCCTTTAAGGCATAGAAATGCATTTGTGGAGAAGGCTACAAGCCTTTTTTTAAAAAGTTTGGGATTAGTTACCAAAAAAGCCCATATAAATCAAATTTATGTAGCATGTCTTTATGCATGCCAAGGCCCCTGAACATTCTGAAGCTGAAATGCTTCAAAAGTTTTCTAGAACTTGCTATTTCACTCAGACAGTAAATGCTGTTTTGCTTGGTGCTTAATCTAGTTAAAAAATGAGGGATTTCATGCACTTAGCTACCATGTCCAAAACCAACTTTCTCATACAGTTGAAATACAAACATTGGTTTTCTTAGCTGTCCTGAACTTGGTATGTGTTATATGGAATGGAATCACACTCTGTGACTGTTGAATTGAGAAATTTATCTTTTCCCATGTTAATCTTGCCAGTGATCTGATTATATTGTATATCCAGGATATTAAATTGGAAGACAGACCCTATGAGAAACCCTAGATTCTAGCTTGCTTGGAGCTGTATTAATGAGTCCTCTCTGGAAATCTCTTTCGTTAACACCTGCTGTGTTTATTTAAAAAAAAAAATATTAAAGAACCCATATGATCTGTATTCACTTAATATAGTGGTATTGTAGGCCTGACTGTCAAATAATACAGAGGAGGCAGCTAATTGAGAAGTTTTATATCTTTGACCAAAATATCTGATATAACTGAAAAGGCAATACGTTATAAGGCTTACAAGCCTTTCTGCAAATGACAATAATATGGAAATAAGTAATTTTTGAGGATCCAGGTTCTAAATTCAGAAAAAAAACTTTGTGAAAATTTCTCATTTAGGTAAATCTTAATTCAATTTTAGGATATAGTTATAATGTGAACTATCAGTTACATTCCTAAATTTACAAGGCATATTGTGCAAAATGACGCACACAGAGACAGCAATGCCTATCAGCCTCCTCTTCCTCATGATCTTCCCACCAACCCTCTACCATTTCCCACAGTTCCAGTTCCAAGACCTTGCTTGGCTCACAAGATAATGCAGGGTTGCCCTTGCAGATGTGTTGCAGTGACAGACTGCATCTTCTTTCTCCTTGTCCTAAGGCTGGAAAGTAATAACAGTTTGGGGGGCAGGGGATTAATTAGTCTTTTGGTTTAAATGTGTGAAGTCCACAACCCATTTAGAATCTGTGTTCTGGATCTCTGGTGTTAGCAGGGAAAGCTTTGATAGGTAGATATGTTTTCTGATGATGGGAGGAAATTCAGCATAATCTTTGGTGACTTTCAACTTCCTTATCTACTGTGGACTGAAACAAGCAATTTTGGAAGAAATGTGGTCTGGCAATGCATGAATAGTGCTGGCATAATTTGATTATTTCAGACTGAAATAATGAAAGAGACAGTTGTAAAATAGCAGGTAATAGAAATGTCTGTTTTCATATGTAAATTAGATCAAACAACAGAATAATTAGAATTAGGCTTTTGGAGGCAGCTGAGATGGCTGATATCAGTTCTTTCCTTCAGGAAAGACCCGACAAAGAAATCACACTCCTAAATAGGTCTGCATTTTTACCTAGTGCAACCATGAATTGCATACAAATCTTAAGAATTGTCACCAGTTTTACATGCACCATAGTGCTGAAAGGTGCTAACAATTTTTGCTGGGGTCAGTGGACAGTAAACATCACATGTTTCAGTAGAAGGCTTCAGTTCCTTCCAACAAGGTTGATGATGATATCAAAAGCAACTGTTCACATTCACCATTTTTTACTCTCTTCATCATCATCATCATCATCTGTAAAAAGTCCTCTGTAGTACACCTGTGTAAATATTTTTCCTCTGCTTTTTTAGCACTGATATCCCCCAGATATCCTGACCAGCCTCCTCTGGAACCCCCACCCAAACCCTCAGCCACAGGGATCTGTCTAAGGCTATTGTCCCCAATACCTGCCTCAGCTGAAGAGCAGGATTATTTATCTGCAGCCCTGTCCCCCAGATGGACATCTGACACATCTGGACAAACCCCTCCTTGTTTTGTACCTTGTCCTCAGCCCTGTCTTTAGCCCTGTCACTTTGTCACATTGATGGGACCCCCAGTTACCTCCTGTCCCTCATTCAGCCCCTTTCCCTGTTACCAGCCACTGCCTTTCCCCCTGCTCAGCCCCAGGAGTACATTGCCCAGTCAATACCCTCAGCTCCTGCCTTCCTGCCCCCCAGCTGCAGATGGTCTTCACTTAGCCCTGAGACCAAGTGGGTTCCCATTTGTTGTAGCTCTTTAATGGTCTCTTTAGAACTATAATGAAGAGAAGGCTGTCCTGTGAGGAATTAAGTGATGTGTGCTCAAGTCTTGGAGTCCTCTCACTTAAAACTCAATAGTATTTGAGTTTAGTTACAGAAGATAAGAAGACAGAGTCAGTCTCAAGCAAAAAGGTCAAAAATTGATTTATGGGAGCAAAGATGAACTGCATTCCTTGGTTAGATGCTTTCCCATTTTACTTAAGATTTGAAATGTTGATAAATAACATATGCGTTTAAGTGAACAAACTTAAACATAAAAAAATAAAGCTGCATATCTCTGAAATTAAACTACTTTATTTCTTTTCAGAAAAGATTATTTGGAAATGCAAATATTTGGAACTTGCAATTGGGTTGTGAATTCAAAGACTTGTAAAGAGATCTTTGTAGTGTTACTGACAAGACACTTAGGCACACATTCTGGTATTTGTATAACATAAATGTCTGATCTAAAGATGGAATAGGAAATATTTCTAGATGACTTTACTAGTTTATGAAACCTCTCTAGGTACTACAAGTAAAACTAAATTATATAATATGAAACTACAGTGTGAAAGCAATGCCTTTCTTAACGCTTACTGTAATAACAACATTCACAAACTATGAACATGATGGTCCAGTGCTGGATAAGAACATAGCTTCTGTAGGTACTCTTGTAAATAGTGTATACCTTTGAGAATAGTATATATGTGCACTTAGGGAAAAGCACAGAACTATAGCATAAAGGCAATAAAGAATAGTAGGGGGCAAAATAAAATTCTCTTGGTGATAAAAGCTCATAACCAGCCACAGATAGTAAGATGTCAACAGCGGAAAAAAAGGAATTAATGTTCAAGAAATGTTAACGTTCTCTAATTAGGAAGAAGTAGAATGCTATCAGATTAGGAAAATGAAATGCTTTTTCAGGCCATTACAACCACCAGGGAATAGGAAAAAAAAATCTTCTACTATAGATATACATGTTTCATCTGATTGTCTGAATAATATGAACCAAAAAGTCCTGGAGGAGCTGGCTGAATCTGACCCACTGATGCTTTGAATTTTTAAAAACCAGGAGATTGCAGGGCAATTTTGCAAAACTAGAAGAATTGTTTTGCCAGCAATATTAAGGGCAGAGAAGCCAAGTGTGGCAGCTATAGCCCAGTTGGATTATCAGTATAAACGCTGCCAGGCAGTGGAGGGGCAGGAAAACAGATATAACAAATTATTGTAAGTTCTAACTAGTTGTCTTAGTCGAAAAACTGTCAGAAACTGTCAAGAAAACACCAAACCCAAAAAAACCAAAACAAAAAACCACAGAAAACCAAACCATACCAAACCAAACCTACTAAACCATTTTCATGTTTTCCTAAGAAAAGATGTTTGATTCCTAAACTCAAATATCTAGATATAATACACCTTATTTTTGTATAGGCCTTTTTTTTTACTGTTAATTTTCAATTTGTAAAGATGAGTAGATGGAAGATTATCTGAAATAGTTTTCAGTAGAAAGTTACTGAGTAATGAGATTCCTAGTAAACCCTGAAAAGTTCTTCAGGCCTTGATACTTGGTCCAACCTATTTTAATGTTCCTCATGTAAATCTAAAGTACAGCACGTCTGCTGGAAAATTGTTCAACATATACATCATTGTATAACAGGTAATACTAGGTCACATTAGGCAAAATCCATTATCAGTCCCTGCTGGAGAATATAACCAATATGTGGAGAAAATTGATAAAAAGTAGATTTTTCTTGATTGATCCATCCTGTGAAATGTAGATTGCATTAAATTTTTATTTATTTTAATTTATTTCATTTATTTTATATTCTTTTACATGTTGTTGATAAACACACTCTAGAATCAGGCTCTAAAGGCTTTGTCTCAGGCCACATTGGAAATCTGAAGAAAATCTTTTAACATTTTCTAAAAATTTCTTTTTATTCTTTTTAGACTAACATTTATTTTGGATTTTTAGGAAGGGAATTATAACCACAAGAATCCTTTCGCTTAATACTTTTGATATATGGCTATTTTATCTTGTTCAGCCTTCTCTTCATTTTTTTAGAAGGTTCTATAAGCTGCTGTATACATATTTATTCAACATCTGTTTCAAGTAGTGTAGTAGACTAAACATAAAGTTAAGCATTTCATTCACTTGTTTTTTTCTGTAGAAGGATGACTTTTGTGTCACCACACTGTTGCACCACACTACAGCCTCACTGGTATCAAAAGGGTGCCTCCCACTCCCTTCCTTCCCTTCCTATCCATCCCTCCTCCCGTCTGGATTCCCACAGCCTCCCTTCCAGCTGTGTGCTGCACATCTTTTCTTTGGGCTGCATCCAGACACTGTCTGACCTGCCTGGATCAATTCACCTTGGTAACTCAGCAAAACCAAAACTAAACCAAACAATCTTATGACAATTGCCTCAAATGCATTGGCTCATTATGTAGTCAGATGAAGACCAGATCATGAAGAACATGTAACCAAAATCATAAAAGAGAGATCATGAATGGGAGTGGTGACAGTTGGCTTCTCCACCTTGGCAACAAGGAAACATTAGGTCAGTTCTTCCATAGCATCTGATCGCACGATTAGGATTGTACCCATTTACTGTTTTTGGATCTGTGAATCCTCATCTTAGCCAGTCTCCACCAACTTTTTCTTTTTTATTGATGTAATTTTTCTCATTTTTTCGTCTACTAAAAGCACAATGTGTTTGCTGCAGTGCGAGATAAGCACCTGTATGAACAAGCAAAAGAATAGGTAAAGGCCAAGCTTACTCATCAGACTATGACTTTAAATTATCAGGCCAAGGTTTTGAGAAATGACTAGTTGTTTACATATTAATTTTTCCCTGGAACGTAATATCACTCTTTTTGCTTCTAGCAACATAAGTATAGAACAACCAAGCTTCAAAATTGTAAATATGTTCATATTTTCCCCCAAACATGTCTGGCTTCCTAGCCTCTTTTGAAAATCACAGCCATAATGCATTCCACATGTCATGGTTTGGGGATGGTAGTCCCCAGCTTAGTGGTCCCACTGAAAGACTCCAAATTATGTGCTGTTTTCTCACTTTCCCATCCCATCCCCTTCCCCTTGCAGCAGGCTGGAGAGGAGAACAGGAGGCACAGAAGGTAAAGATCAGGGGTTGAGATAAGAAAATTTTACTGGAAGTAGCTATTAGATAAGAAAATGAACAGTAACAAGAATAATATTAATAAGATGGCATAGAAGACAGGCAAATGATTCACAGTGGTTGCTCACCATGCAGAACAGGACCTCACCTCTGCTGATTGCTTCACCAGAAGGAATCCTTTCCTCCGCCCGTCCACTCTCCATGATGTGGAGGTGGTACAGAAAAACAACCAGGTTCTAGCTGTGCTCCTTCTGGAAAAGGAGCTACTCTGCAAAAATTAACCCCTTCCTGTCTGGACCAGGAAGATTTTAAATTATTTTTTGTAATTAGGGGGTCTTTAAAAATGACCATTGAAAATTAAAATTCAGTTTTGACTTTCATCCTGAGTCCTTTCTAGGAATCCATTTAAAGGAGGTCTCAAATGAATTCGTAATCACTGAGCTTTTCATTCTCAATTCTGATGGAGAGATAGCTACATGCTGAGATTTGAATTGCATTTTATACCTTTGAAAAGTTTCATGACAGCAGAAGAGATAAATAAGTAATGCCCACTCTAGTAGTGATCAACTCAACTTGCTTTTAGAAAGTGTTTGAGTTTACATAATTGACATTTATTCTACTCTATATTCATTTACCAGCAATGGGCATTTTCTGAAATCTTACAGATTGCAAGTTGGCCAAGGAACTGAAACCTAAACAAAAACATTCCATCAGATAAAATGTTATTGTTTTGTATAAGAAGGACTCAATAAATAACTGCATAACTTTACAGCTATGAATGTTAAGTCATTTTATCTGATAATAAACATAGGAAATTCTAACATTATCTTCCTCATTTGACATCATTCATGAAAAATGAAATTTTTCATAGGGTAGATGGAGACCCATGGAGTAACATGAGTAGCTAGGTGCACATATAGCTAGCAGTTAGAATGGTATAGACCCTTAAGTTGTTTGAGTCAGTTTTAGCCATGTGACCAGAGATTTCCTTTTTTCATAAGGGACTGTTCTGTCTCTGTAATACGCTTTTGATGTGATTTTCTCCTACACTGTAAGGTTGTTCTTAGATCTTGAAATATAATATGTTCTTTTCTTCTTTTTTTCAGCTATTTAGGGTTCATCATTGAATCAATGTCTTTTTGACAGTGACATTAGGGGAATAGGAATTTGAGCAAGATGTTTGTTATGCCATATAAATGTGATATAAGAAGCTGGAATGATGTAACCAAAAATTTACAGGCAAAAGATAGCAGATAAACAAGTACACACAAGGGATAACACAGGAAGAAGTCCATCATGACTTTCCTAACATTGTCCCTGAGGCCAGAATCATTTGTGTTCCATTCTAATAAAATGAAAACTTAACCAATGTGTTAATGTGACAGTAATTCGTGCTTGTATTATCTGCCTGGAAGTGAAGGAGTTTGCAAGTGCAGAAGAGATTTGTGCCATGGGATTTCTATGAGACACGTTCAAACTGCAAAAGTAAGAATGAAGAAAAATGGTCTTGATGGTGAGCCAGCACTATAATGAATGTATATCTTGCACTTTATGAAGCCAGCTGTTAAAATAAAATAAAAAAATAATAGAAGATAATTTAAGGAACATCTGTCAGTCATCAGTTTCATCATTCATTAATATTATTTTTTGTTTGAAAAACATTTAAAAATCTCTTGCATAGAGTAAGTTTCCAATCCACCGTGAGACACAATCTTAGATCCACAGAATCTTCTCTCTAAAATCACACAGATTAGAGAATGAAAAAGAGGTAATTTGGCTTGTGTGCAAGTATGTCAGCTGCAAAGGAGAGGGCGTGACTGGAATTTCAGATGATGTCCAGTGAAATACAAGGCTTTGTGATGTTTTGGAAGTGTAACCCTTCTTTAATTCCCATTCTTTTGTTTGTTCTTTATTCACTGAGGTTCTCTTCGGTGGGGGCTTTCTTTCATGGGTGCAGAAATGAGATGTTTTAAGGTATCAGTCCAGTTCTGTATCTCTGCTATACATGATTGTCATGTATAACTGTCATGCTTGATTATGTGCTAGTTATAAATAATTGGCTCTTGCACAAGAAATCTTCATTCTTATTTGTAGAATGTTGTTGGGCAATGGTGCAAACATGGTGTGAGAAGGGGAACAGCAATCATTGCAAGGAGAGCAACAAATCTCTTTCAAGGATGTAATAGCCACAGTCTTCTGTCCAGTTCGGGAAAGAGAAGTAATTTTTCCCCATATTTTGTCAAAATATGTAGTGAGCTAAGAAAGTAAAAGCGAACAAAATCTTTCAATCTCTTTTGAAATATATGTAGCCCCAGTGCTGAGTCAGCCTTAAGTGGCACCATCTGTTAGGTACTGAGCAAAAGTATTTCTTCCAGATTTGCTGACTCTGCATGAGATGAGTGATCCAGCAACAGACAAAGAGCTAGTTAAAAATTTCAGTTACATAAAACCTACACATTCATGGAAAGTTCTTCTCAATCTCAACCTGTGCAGCCTGGAGCCAGAGCCTTTATTATTCATATTTGATTTATGCTTGAATACACAAGCCTGACTAGACATGTAAGGCTTGTGAAGTACTGTACAATTTTTTTTTCTTAAACATTATGATCAAGAGACAAAAGAAAGCTTTAGCTTAACTGGATCAATACCTAAAATAAGTATAGTTCTTAAATATATTTATATATATGTATGTAGCATGTTCACTTGATTAAAATCTCTTTTTCAAGCCTATTGTGATATGATATAATAAATTACTGCAGACACCTAAAGGGATTAAAGATCCCTATGCAGGAGCCCGGAGTGTGCAGGATTAACACAAAAGTAAGCATATTAAGTGTCATGTGAGTGAAAGCAGAGCTATGTACTGGCACAGCACAAGGAACATCAGAATGCAGTGAAGAGTTCTGGCCATTTATTCTATAACACTCAGGTCACATGTTATGATTTAGAAAGATTCTTCTTAAATAACTATTTCATTGACAAAGAGGCCATTCCTGTGCCAAGAAAGAGTGAGCATGTGGCACTTGACCAGTAAAAAACAGACATCTTTTGACTCTTTTCATATCAAGTTTATAAGTTAGAAAGTGAAAATTAGAAAATAAGCTTGAAACCTTCAAACTCCACACGTTTATATTACAAACTCCAAAGGTCTAAAGACTAAAATACTGTGGACTTGGTTTTGTTTATCTTCTTACATTGATACAAATTGGAAGAAAATTCTGTGAAAGTCATTGCTTCATTCTTATATCTCAGTATTTAACTAATACTTTATCCTAATATACTTTTGTCTATAATGAATATATATATTCTACTAGTAGTTCTTTTAGTTTCATACTGTATAGTTATTCTGATTAAGATCTTTTTCCATTTTGTTTTGTCTGTTCATTTGTCTTAATAAATATTTCATTAAAAAAAAATCTGATTTGCCATCATTAGAAATTGTAGGACAAAATAATTCAATTAAACCTCTGTAACTCTCCCCACAAAATCAATATTACAGCAATACATTGATATATATTGTTACTATAGTACAGGATCCTTAAATGTTTTCATTGTAAATTTGGACAAACATTTTTCCCCTTATAAAACATCCAAGAACCTGTGTTCAAGAGCAAGTACCTAATCAAAATGTTCTAGGGGAGCAATAAATAAATTATTTTTGCTTTAAGAAAATACCCCAGAACATAAAAACAAATGTAGAAAAAAAGGTACAAATCATGTTATTTATAACAGAATTGTTTATTTGGAACAGTCTTGTTTAACATTATGGTATAGTGCAGTCCAAAAATGACCAAGATTTAGTTCAAAAATATAAATACTAACCTTAAAGATACTACTGCTCTCCTGTCTGAATTCCCAGTGTCTAGGTAAGAGTAACAAGAGCTTTAGATGTTTTCTCACTGTCTGAGTACTAGTACTTACGCACTCTCCAGACCATGTGGCTGGAAGGGCATTTGTTCAGTATAACTAGTATTCTTTCAAAACTACTTAAAGTTTTCTTTTCCCCCTTTTATTTTTTTTTCTTAATTCCTTTCCCTCCCTCTTGTTTTACAAAGCTTGGAGAATATCCAGGTAAGGTGAACAAGAAAATTATTGGTATCCATTTCCCATGGAAGATATTCTCCAAAGGATCTATTCTTCCAAAGCCCCTAATCCTGATCTAGACTACAACATGTTATGTTGATTTTTCAGTATACTCTGTGGTTGGAAGCAAGTGGAAAGCCACCTTACTGCTGTCCAATTTAGCTCTGATTTCCAAGTCATTTATTTAAGATGGGAGTGGGTTTGCATACACTAACCCCTGTATCTTCTAAACAACTTGAATATTTCAGTTTACTTAATATAGAGCCTCCACGAGAAGGAAGAAATGTCAGGAGTTTTGAAATATTGAGATTATAGTCATACATGCCTGAAATTCACCAAAATTTCATTTTTAGCATTGAAGCAAGCCTGAAATATTTGGCCACTAAGTTTAAAATCCTGCTAGGTCTGCATTTGAACTATGAATTAAATCCATTTTAAATTTTCCCTGAGAAAAGGGAAATTCCTCCACCAGATAAATAAATTTTCAAAGGAACCACAAGCAACAGTATCTAAAAGGACTGTATAATTCATATGGAATTATGTGACATGACAGGATTTACTTTAGTTAATTTGTTGATTTTTTTCTTTGTTTGTTTGTGTTGTTTTGGAGTGGGTTTTTTTGTGGTTTTTTTTGTGGTGTTTTTGTTGTTGTTGGTGGTGGTGGTTTTTTTGTTGGGTTTTTTTTTTTTTTTTTTGCTACTGACTGTATCTGGTGTGCTTTCCAGTTTCTTTGTTTCTCACATCTGGTGTGTAATCACCAGCCAATTACACAGAATATTATTCAAATGCATGACTAGTTTAAGATAAATAATACAATTACAATGCTCACATTGGAAATCTATTGGAAAATTGTGTGACGCTGGAGGTGTATCTGCCTGCAAAAACAATAAAGGTGTTTGTTTAGTGATCAGAACATCTATAGTTATATATGTGTCAAAATGTCAGATACTATAAAGTCTTCTCTAAAAGAACTCACACTTATGAGGACAGTGATTTAAAAATGTTTACTTCTCAGGACTTCAGAGAATAAAGTTTTCAAACTTTTATTTCTCTTCAATGGATTTTTTGTTCATGGAGTTTCTATTTCTATGCAAAATTTACTGATGCAACATTTCCAACATTGTGAGAAATTTTCTGGAGCAAACAGAACTATTGGGTTGTGCAGACTGCTCTAGTGAAAGGTTAGGTCTCTAAATGTTATTAAAGCTTACTTTTTGAACCTCAATTCTGCTCTAGGTATAGCCTCAGTATCATGTAATGTATTTGTGGTACAGCAGAGAATCAAAATCAGATCTTGAAAATTGCACACTCTAATCCTTAGACTGTTTTTCCTCTCTTGAGAAAATTTGTTGTGATAGCATCAATAGCAGTTACTGGTTTCAGGATGAGGAGACATGTGAAAGCTGCTTGGGCTATATGCTACTTTTAGTCTCTTATCTTCAAAACAGCAGTGGAAAATGTTTATAAAGCATTTCAATTAGGTTCCTAGCCTGTTGGTGGAGGGAGGGAGAAGCCACATTAAAAAGTGAAAGATTTATGTAATATCTAGAAAATACTGGGAAGCCTACAGGCAAAATAATCCTATCTTTTCATAAAATTAAGGAAAGAGATGATGTCAAAAAGGCTGGTCATTTGTGTGTCTTATGAAGCACATGGTTTTAACTGCTTTTCCTCTGTAGATTAAAACAATCAGTCCTGTCTTTTGTTCAATGTCTTTTCCTAGGTTTTGTTTCACAACACATAGTGGTCTCTTATTTATTTTTCCTTTCTTAATTTGTCTTGTTTGGAGAAATTGGAATTTTGAGACTGAGAGAAGAATGGGGAAAAAAAGAATGCTATAACTTTAATCAGGGTGGAAGATGCTTTGTATTAGCCCTCTCAGGTTTTTGTCAAGAAAGGAAAGGCTCTAATGTGGTTTGTGAACTTCTTGACTGAAGTGAATGCCATCATTGCTAATGAACACAAAAGTCAAAGTTCTCTCTGTCAAAATGATTACTGCACAGTGAAGTACCATAGATATGATGCTGTGAGGAGCAGAAGCAACCAAGCTCACTTTCCTATTGATTTGTATATTGAGTGTGAGTTCCTGGGTCAGATTCCCTCTAAGAAATGTAAGGGTTGCACACTATAACCTCTTTCTAATACAGTTTTTCTGCTTTATCCAAGATTCTGGTTTTAGGATTTATAGACACAGAGTCTTGCACTCTTCCATTTATTATGATTGAGGTGGGACCGAGGCTCTAAAAGCTGATAAGAGGCTTCATGCATATATACACACAAGCCTCTTTTCCATAGGAAATGAAGTTACTTGTGAACTCTTAAAATCTTACCATTATCCCCAATGTCTTCATAAATTAATAACAGGAACGTTTTAGTAGAACTTTACAAAACTTTGTCTTAAATATTACCCTTTTAGATAAGTCCGTTAAAGAGCAGATTGAATCCAGACTGAAGGTTAAATTACAGCAGTGGGGGAAGGAATTTTAGGCTTCAATCCAAACTCAAACATATTACATCACAGTTATCTCTGCATTTTTCCTTGTAGACCTAGTCTTCTTTCAATATGGTTAAGTAAGGAGGTTGAAATCCAACTTGAATTTTTTTTTCCAATTTTGTTTCAGAAGAGGAGAAAAATACTTTCCTTTTATAGGTGACATATGTGAAGTTTGTCTTAAGTAATCAAAACCAATATATGTGCATGACAGTTACTGTTAAGTCATAACTGTTAAAAACCTAATCTCACATAAAAAACCTCTACTTCCATCAAGCATCTTAAATTGTCATGGATGGAGAATATTACGAAATAATGTGTTTCAAAGAGGACAGGAGTGCAACTGGTAGAAAGTAAAAATATTACACAAAAAAAGTGCAAGTTTTGGGGGGCATCATAATTTCCTCATGTTCGTCAATATTGAATGGTGAGGCTGACAAGAAAAAGATATATAACAGCAAAAGCTGTATTTAAATATTTGGAGGTAATAAGCAGAACAGGGAACAGTTCATTTGCAGGAGAAGAACTAAATGTGCAACAATTACTCTGTATAATTTCCATAGGTAGCTGCAGACATCCAATTATGCCTCTTCAGAAACAGCAGCATGTCAACTACACAACTTGGTTTTCAGACTTTGAGAGCTGCAGATGACTATTAGTTTCTCTTCTAAATTCATACTGTTATAGAATTTCATGTATTGCAATTATTTTTGCTCATCAGATTCTCTCCAGTTAAATTTATTATTCAACAACATTGACCATTCAGAGTCTGACAAAAACTCACTGCACCATTTCTTGGCAGTAGCAGTGACTCTACTCTTGCAGAACACTTTGGGAAAATTTTCTGCTTTGCAGACAAATATCTCACACTGATCTTTTTTTGAGCAGCAGAAGTCCAGCAAGAAAGAATAAGTCCAGTGTAGAAATTAGACCAGGATGGGTCACTCATGTGAAATGGAGCTGTAAACCACTGAGGAAATCACTTCCTCTTAACTGCCTTTTGTCTTCCCCAGTTTGTGCCCCCCTTCCTTTCCATGTCATTTCTTTAAGGAACACTAGTACATCAGTTATAATTCTGAGTCTCCACTCCATTCCTACTTTCAGCGATGGTTCTGGATGTTGGCATTAAAGATGGGATGAAGGTGATACAGAAGTGCAAAATGCATTCTATAAGTTTAAAAGCATTAATACAAATGGTGCTTTCTCAGAGTCCAACCATTTCCTGAACAATTAGAATCAGTTTAACTCAAATGAAAGTCTTACCTCACTCTTGGGTCTCTTTCTGTTTCTACTTTTTAGTGGAGAGAAATAACTAAATTTTCAAATTAAGTATGCTGTATTATAGCAACTTGAAGGTGGCCTAATTTTTACTCACTTCAAATATTCTATTATTAATGAGAAATCCTGCTTAATTTTATTTCCTTATGACTTCAAATTAAAAATGACAGACCACTGCAGAACATGGAAATATTTTCCAAGTCAGGTAATAACATTAACATGCACATTATTTATTTTTTCTGGCAACTGGCCTTTTCTTTTTAAGTTCCAAACTGATGTTAATTTAATAATAAAGGATAAAATTCAATGCTGCAAAAGCCTTCCTGTCCCGTCAGGGCTTATGCACATTTCTGAACCTGCTCATTCATCTATGCTAAAACCCAGAAATCCCTTTGGTTAGAAAAGGAAATGCCTTCTGGATGCTCTGATAGTGGAACATAGGGATTAAACACTTGCCTTACTTGTATTTGAAAGTGTTATAATTGGCATTCAGCAAATTCTGAGTTCAGAGTGGTTTTTTATGTAGGGTTACCTATAACAGATTTCTGGAGATCCAGAATTTTTTTTCTTCTTTCTTTTTTAGAAAATTAAAATTTTATTTATTTCTAGTATTCTGCTGCTTCTCTACACTATTAACTCAGATGTCCATGACTTATTTTATAGAATGGCATTTGAAGAGCAGTAAACAAATTAAATCTAAATTAATTTGAATAGTAGTAAGCAAGTAAAATTTTGATTCAAACTTAATAATTTAATTATTTAGGGCTAATTAAAGTCTTTACTTTCCTGGTAAATACCTTTGAATATTTTATTCATTCAAATGCTCCAGAAGAGATTTAGTGAAAAAGTGCCCTTATTTCAGATCTAACTCCTTTCTCCAGTGAAACTAAAAGAATTTCCAAAGTAATATCAAAGCAAGAAACCGGAACGCTCCATCAACAAAACCGGTGAACTAGTTCTTGCTGGAATTCAGCTTGTCCCAGCTTTGACCAGCTTGAGGTGCATCTACTTAATATAACCTCATGGTTACAATTTCAGAGACTGCAGATGTTGTAGTCATGGGTAGCTCAGAGAGCTGAAAGAAAATTCTAAATAATAAGAGAGAAGGTCTGTTGGAGTCCAGGACACCCCTCTGGTCGCCCTGAAGGGTTTGGAGACCGGACAGGGGTATTTGGGATCTGTACAAGGGGGTCAGCCAGCCTCACACAGAGCCCAGGAGGACACTGCTCTTGATTTCTGGCAATGGGAGTGAATATCCACATTGTATGAAGAACCACAAGCTGAAAGAATTCAAAATAAGTAGTAGTTAGTTAATTACAGAATGTAGATGTAGAAGTTAGGATTTTTAGTATATGGGTTTGAAGAGACAAGATGGAGGAATTGGGGAGTGGCCCTGTCCTCCTTGTTCTTGCTCTCGTCCCCCATCTTTTGCTGAGTTGGGTTTCAATGATTGGTTTAGAGTAGAAATGACATGTTAACATAGGTAGTAAGTATTAATAAGACTTTGTAAATAAAAAGTACGTTTTGGGTGGTGATTGGGTCAGGGGACGGTACATAAAGTCCGGACCCTCTGACCCACCTCACTCAACCGCGTGTCTCGCTCTGCTGGGGACACCTTGCAGAGCAGAGAAAGGACAGAGAGATAATGAAAGAATAAACAACCTTGGAAACACGGACTGGCGGACTCAGCTTGTCTTCTTTGGCACCAGCGTGGAACCTTTAGGGCAGGAAAAGCCTGAAAACCTTATTACCTCGGGGAACAGCAACCACGAGGAAATCTCAAGGAACAGCAACCTTGAGAAAGGTCAGCAGTTACTGTGCCAGAAGCAGGTGTGATAGGTAGTACTCTGTTTTCTACTTATTTACTGTACAGTTAGTCTGTCTTCTGTCCTACTGAATAGGACATTCTAAAATCTCTTCTAACACAATGTAAAAGTGGGGTAATATAATTTTAAAATATTGAACTTTCAGGTTCATTAAGTGTGGATATTTTTAAGAAAAAGGAATCAGACATCATCAAAATTGCAAATATTCTTTAATTTCTCATATTTCTGGATGGAACAGCATAAAGCTTCATTATTTAATCCAGTACTATTTAACTATATGACACAGAAAAAAAAATTCCTGTGTTTATTTAGTGTTTTTCAGTAGGAAGAGTGTTTCAAAAATTTTGTATACTCCAATCAACCATTTCTAGAATTACATGTTCAATGAAAAGAAATATGACATAATTTAAGAAACATTAACATCCTGGAACGGATTTGTTGGCCTCCATTGCAAGTATTTCCCTCGTGATTTAAGGAAGTTAAATATATTGTTTACATTTGTAGCATCTCCAATAGAAATAATCAGATGCTGTCCTTTCATGTTCTTTCAAAACATATTATGTACACCTTCCATTTATTTTGTGATTGAAACCTCAAAGTTTCAATTTAAAGAAAATAACTGGTCTTTGTAGGCTCCCTGAAGGCTCAGTAAGCATTATCCTCATTTAGGAGGTCCTAAGTGTCTTGTACAAGACTGTGTATTTTAGTGTGTTTTCAAAAGTGGATTCAGGCAGCCAATATATTTGTAACCCTTTAAAAAAGTTTGGGAAACTGATTTTTTGACATGGATCAAGTTAAATTCAAAAGTCTGTATATATATATTGTCCGTGGAGGTTTTGGCTTAATCTGAATCTAGGAGAGAACCTGGCTCATGGGATACAAACACATCTTTCATAGAAAACTAACCTGTCCCCTCAAGTCAGAACAGACCTGATTCCACCTCTCTACCCTCACTGGATGCCACAGTGTTTTGCTCTCTGTTTGCCTTTATGAAAATAAGAAGTATAAAAAAAAAAAAATTAAAACCATATACAATCATTTTTTCACTTGTCTTGCAGTTCTTACTTGCTCCCAGGAATATAAGAATTCATTGCCAAGAGCATTTTAAAAGATGGTTTAAAACTTTTTTTATATTAAATTCAAAGTCAAATTATAAACCATGTAGAAGAAAGGACAGTTACAGCTTTATAATGACACTAAAACTCTTTATATGCCTGAGAGGCAAGACAAGAAGGCTACAATATTTCATAATGGGAATGATAAGTGCAAAATAATTTGGGAAATTCCTTTTGTATGAAGGACAACAGAAGATAGAGCCAATTTCAAGAAACAGATTGCACACCTTTTCCCTGCTCTGAAGTGATGCAATTACTCTAGGGAGAGAGGACTTTATTCAGCAGCTCATGGATGAGTCAAACATCATGTCCTCAAAGATTTGTGTTTCCAGAAAATCTTGTCCTGAAAGACAAAACCTTTTCATCTTCATTTTTTGTGCACCCAAGTTTTTGATTTGTGTCTCTAAGGTCAGTAGCTTGGACACCAAGCTGTAGTTTTGATTGCTTTGGGCATATTTAGTGGAAAACATCACATGAACACTGACATACCAAAGAATTCAGTAACTTCTTGAAGCAAAACCTGCCCACCCATGCCACATACTTTTCCTAATAGAGTTCTCATTTCAGTTTTCTAAGAAAACAGGGTATGGAGTCATAGAAAGGTTAATGTCTTTTGTGAATAGATATCTGTATCTAAATCTTTAGTTTGAAATCTTAGGCAAATTTTGAACAAGTTGGGTCACCAGATATTTTAGAAAAAAAAAAAACTAAGGTGAATAATACATTTAGAAAAAATAAGTTATCAACTGAAAGGTCAAGAATACTTTAGTAATGTCATTCAAAATTCCATGTATGATTTAAATATCAGTCCAAATCTGAAACCTAATTCTGAGTATATTCTAATCACATGCTAGAAAATTCAGGCCATGTTGATTAAGTGACTTACATCATGATGTCCAATAAAGATGAGAAAATTAAAATACAGCTGGCAGATGCAAGTGTCTATCTACCAGGAAATAAAGTCCTGTTTAAGAGAATTTGCTCTTCAGGGCAGGAAGCTTCTTAGAGGACAGGTGGAGTTTATGTTCCCTGGAGTTAAGCCAGTTAACCGCACATGAAGCAGCACAGATCAATAACTCAACATGCCAACATCTGTGTTCACAGCAGTTTAAAGCATTTTAAGCCTATCATAAGCTTGAAAGAACTTGAGCAGGAAAAAGGATATCACAGAGCCAGACTCAGATAGATCACCTGCTATAAGCAGTGGCAAAGAGGAAAAGGACAAGGAGGAGAGGAATGTGTTGCACTGGGAGGACTGACACTGGAATGAGTAAGTTCTGCAACACACTGATGCATTTGAGCCTTGGTGTGGTTTGATTCACCTTCAACCCAGATACTGAATTCAGGACATGATCATGGTTGCCATGGTTTTCTGAAATGTGAACAAAAGGAGACAGAACTTTAGCTGTTGTTTCAGCTATTATGAAATATTGACTTAAAGACATTAATTCCAACAAAAGTAACTTTTAATTCAGATTGATATGTATTACAGGAACAGTGGACAAAATTGTAATTCAGTCATCATCATGAACAATAGAAGTACCCATGGGTGGATGTTGAAATACTATAATTCTTGGAAAAAGCAGTGTAGCAAATTATTTACCAGCTCTTTCACCAATCATCAGGCAAATCAATAACCAACCACATACAGACTAAGGGCATCTACCTGATGGCAACATGACTATATAGATGTAGCAAAAAGAAACTTATTCTGCAGAATCTATGTGAGAAAAAAACAAAATAAAAAGAGAATATGGCACAGCTTTTCAGTCAGGATCTGAGTTTGCCTTGGGGGCATTTTGGAAATATTGCATAACTGTTATTATTGCAGTTGAGAGGCTTTTAAATTCAGCAAATCTGCAGCAGAAGTTGGAAAGGAAAATTAGCATTCATTGTGCCCTACTAGTCAACATTCAGCATGGACCTGCTGAAATTTTCTGATGAATTCTGATTATAATATTTCTTTCTTTCCTGATGTAATTATTGTTTACCAGCAAAATTCCTTAAATCAATTGGTTTTAATATACACCTTCATGTTTTCCTAAAATAAAAGCCAATGTGAGATCTCTTTGTATTATTACATATTTTAGTATTTCAGTGGGGCTTGCAGAAGAAGTTAGGGTCTTCTTGGTGGTGAGCACAGACACTGAGAGAAAAATTTCTGCCAGTAGTTCAAGATCAGCCAACTGGACAGTCTGGAATGTCAGTGAATATTTCCTTCTGCAGAAGTGGTAGAATTTCCAAGGTATAGGTGGTGCTTTTTTCAGCACCATTCCCTTTAGAAGAGTAAAGGAAGAATTATTTAGGGGTACTCTTCTGTACTGACAAAGTAAAAAGTGTTCCCAGGGTTATAGATCAGTCTGCCTTAGTTGCATCTGCAGAAAGACCTTCCAGCTTTGGAGGGTGGCAGAATGACCAGCAGACAGTGTGGGAGGGATGGGGGGAACAGGGTGGGGAGCAGGAACAAGCTGCACTCTCTGCTGGACTGGAGGGCATGGGGAGAGGGGAGGAAGGAGCTGCTGTCCTTAGCCACACATTGCAGCCTCACTGCATAATCGACATGTTTACACAATGTGTGTTTCCATCCCTGGAAGTGAGAGACTGCTGTAAACAGCAACGTGCCTTGGAGCCAAGGAGCACCTGGGGACTCTCGTTCACAGCACTGCAAGAGCTTCATTCTACTCACTGCCACTATGAGAGGGTCCTCTTGTATTTCAGAGAAATTAATCAGAGCAAGTCTGGACTGAGGTTCCTAGAAACTCTGCTTCTCTGGGTGTTACTTTTGGGAAGGGCTAGGAAAATACGTTAATATCCACTGTAGGTGTTGACAGTGTAAACAGGGTCAGAAGCAAAATATTTATTCTTCCTGTATAGGCCTTTGAACACAGTTTCTAAACTCTTTTGAATGATCTCCATTTATTTCCATGATAGGTTAGAGATTTAATTCAGCATAGAAAAAACAGTGGATAGAGGAATATAAGTGTTACCTCCTCCAAAGAGCCTGTTAAATAACATACACCGTTCTCTCAGAACAGTTTTAAATCTAGACTTGAACTAATCTCAAAACATAACCTTCCAGAAAATAATAGATTTTGTTATCTACATGTCATTCTTTTACAATATTATTTCTCTTTTTTTTTTTTTTTTTTTTTTTAAAAAAAATAAAAGGCAGTAATCAAGGTACCTGCCAGAAGAAAAAATACAAGCTGGAGATTTCTTCAGTATTTATACTTACCACATTTAAAAGAAAGAAAATGTTCCTCATGAATTGAAAACGTCTGAATGTAGAGTCCTGTTTCATTATAGCAGCAAGCTCTGCTAATTTTCTTTGAGTTTTTTCCTTCAGACTCCAAGAAATGAAGTAGTTACTGGTAGTTTAAATGAATTTTCCAACATTTTTTAATCTGAAATTCTATGGCATTTTTGCACAACTCTGCCCATAGTCAGTATTAAAGTAGCAATTTTCCATCTGGGTAGAGTGACATGTCATCCAGATGGTACTGGTGTTTACTCTACGGCTCTCTACACATCTGTCTTACAGAGAAATTAATCTATTCTTTCTGCTCTGAACAGAAATTGCTTCTGATTTTTCTGCACTGTGAAAACATTATTTTCAGATCAGCAGCAGTCAAACCCTCAATTACTTCTTTAGGAAAGGCTATGACATATATCTTTGGGGACAATAAAGCCTAATTGCAAGGATAAAATCTTAAACTCTAAGCTTGCTTTTGTTGGATTGGTCCGCAAAGAGAATGTGCATGGAAAGAATTGCTTCAGATAATGTGCTTGATCCTGTGTCACCTATTACCACACAGGTAAATATGTAACTGCAAAATTCTTCCTTTTTGGTTCTGATCTTCTGGGACACCCAAGGCTGTGTACTGTGGAAGTGAATGGTGCCTACAGCAGTGGATACCAAGGGCTGCTCCCCCATTTTGCACAATGAGTCCATGTTGGCTTTGTGGGCATCTTGACAATGCTCCAAACCTAAACTTTCTTCTGCAAATGATGGCTCCTGACTATGAAAGGGCCAGGGAGAAAGGGATTTTGGCTGTGTTGGGAGTTTCACCATGGTAATGAGTCATGTGTGAAGTGCAGATGTGACTGGATTCAACAAGAGGTTCTGAGATGAGCTCAGCAAGCTTAATTTTATGTGAATCAGAGCAACTGGAAGGTGGGCTGTTCAGAAAAGCTTATATTTCATTGCATGTAAGCATTAAGAAAGAGAGGTGCAAAGGGTTGTAGGCCTGCAAATAAGAACACTTTCACTTCTAAAATGCTTTCCCATGAAAACCTATAACACACATATGGATCTCCATTAGTTGTACTTTGCTACTTCAGGAGATGATGAGCATGGATAATGAGCATGTTTCTCATCTAATGACATCTGTATCCCATTAGCTGGATGGCTAATTTTACCTTTTGCAGAGGAATGTTGCAGGGTTCTTTACAGTTAAAATGGGTCTAAGCCCAACACAATGAGAACCAGACCACATCTCTGAAATAATATTCTTGTTATGCCTATTGAATCAGAAGCAGAGGTATGTTTCAGAGAAATTGCCAATGAAACTGCTAAACTGAGATGTGTTGAATAAAACTCTGGACTTCTACTGCTAGCTTAAGCATGCTGTGTGAGTCTGTTGCAGCATATGTCCTCCTCCTCCTTGTTCCCACTGCGAGATATCCGGGCAATGTTTCCTACTGGATACTTGTGTTGCAGCTAACATAGCAGAGTCCACTAAGCGCAACTGCAACACAACTATTAAGTAATAATACATCTAGCCCCACACTTTGCCCTTACAGGATTGTTTGCTAAGCAGCATTTTACAGTGTTAGGGTTACTCTGTTAATTATTATTTAGCCAAGCTGCGCATACATAAGTCTTTTATTTTTTTCCTAATAAATTAATCTCTCTAGCCCCTTCATCCCTTTTATTGTTTTTCTCTGAAGGAAAAAGCTGGAGAGGGACTAATAGTAAAGTAAGCTTCTATTTCCCATAATTCTTAACAACAGTAAAAGTATTTATGTTATTCATAACAAATATGTGATACCAGTGGCCAAACAAATTTTGCTTGGTGCATTTCTAACTGTGCCTCAGTTTTCCTTATACCTCCTTCTTACACATTGCTATTACTTCCCAAGACCTGGAATAAAAGTTTCCAGTCTTAGGAAAGTTTTGTATGTGCCTCATCTGTCTCTTGGATGCAGTGACCCTTGAGTGCATAGCATATGAGTTTCATGTCTGAACATGAAAACAGTTCGAGAGAAATAAGCTTTATATGAACTCTGTGTTCTTACAAACTTATGAAGGGTGGTTGCCAATTTAGACCAGTGAGAAAGGAGCATATGTGAAAACACACAAAACACCACAAGTTTGAATATGCAGAGGCTGATCTTGCTTATTAAAAACATGACCATTCTATCTTTTTCCTTAAGGAAGAAATGAGAATGCCAGACAATTTTATACACTACTTTAGAAGATTAACTGGATGAATTTGGGCTTTGACATGTACATCATTCACCTCACATAGCACTCATCTTTCATTAACTATACAATAGTTAATGGTATTAAATATTATATACATATATAAACCATTAATTATAGTATAGAAACTATTATTTGCATAAAGATAATGCTGATAAAGAGGTGTAAAATCTGGCACAGCAACCAAAGCTCTATCTATATATTTTCAATCTTACATGTCTTTTTGCACAGAACTTGCCATATAATTGTTAGTCTTTCATGATTCACGGCTAATGAATGTAGAACAGATAAATCATACCTGAGAACTTTTCAATAAATAAAATGTTTCTTTTGCTGTGGCAAAAGTTACATTCCTTTAGATACAGGCAAATTTTGAAGAAAGTATACATATCCTGAGAATGGTAGTTAGTTCCTCACAGGTGTAGGCTAGTGTTCCTGTCTGAGTTAATGTCTGGTGATGGAAAGCTCTGTAAACAGTCTGTGAAGAAGGAAGTAAATTATTTTCAGGTTAACTGCTGGAAAGGCAGGCAAAAAATATCATTTTTCTGTGAAAGGATCATGCTAAAGCTGCCAAGGGAGCAAACAGACTGGTATTGCATAAAGTACAGCAAACAAAGGCAGAGACATTGAGATCACTAAACAGCACAGAAGAGATAAAAGCACTCCAGACAGTTTGTGTAAAGTGTTAATTGCCTGAGTCTCTTTGAGAATACAGTCTACTGCAGGGCTGGGTTCTCATGTAAAGTAATTAAAGACAAGTTTTGGTCAAACTCTTTGATGTACATACTAGAGATGCTGAGGACGTTTGTCTAAATACTCAAGATTTCTGATTTGATTTTATTATTGTGGTAGATCAAGCTTTGAAGGTATGAATGCAGTCCTTAAGTGCTTCCTATCGTTGTCTTGTTGCATATAAGTCCTCTTCAGGATCAGAGCCAAAGTATTTAGTATTTTGTGGTACATAGACCTCATAAAATAGTGATAGTATGCATCAGAAAGTAGATAAATGGCTTTCAGATACACACATAATGCCTGTAAATATAAAAGAGAAAACTATAATTTTCCAAAAATTATAGCTATATTTGACTTGTAAGTCAAATTACAAGTTTGTAATTATTTCCTTTCTTATTTCCTTTAACACAGAACACGTCTCCACACAGTATGAATTACTGGCCTCTTACAGGAAGTTATTGCAAAAAGACTCTGAGGCAAGACTCAATAGATGAACTTTTCTATAGTATGACAAACATGCTAAAAGATTTACAAATGGGCTACAGAATTGAAGTGTTAGGTATAATCTTCCTTATGTAATCACTAAGTAGGATCATCATGAAGTATTAATGTATTAGTCAATAAAATAAGTGTAGATAAGGTCAAACACCTCAGGTGTTATCTCTTCGCCTATAATTGCTGCTGCAACATGAGTTTGTGAACAGCATGATACATCCTGCATTTCAGCAATAAAAAGACTTTTTCAAGTAACAGGCTGATGGAAGATAACAGTAAAATAAACCAAACGTGTAAGTAGAACTTTGACAGATGTGGTCAAGGCTGCATCTAGTCTCTTCCTGGGGCAGATTACATACTGCTCCTTTACCTAAGTTACTGCTTAGTAATAAGCAGTAACTCTCATACTGCTACTTTTGCCTAAGTTACCTGGCACAAAAAGACCAGAAAGTGATAAACACTTTGCAACTTAGGATCCTTCATCATTTATTGGCTCCTTAGTAGGTCATTATACTGCTTTCCCAAGGCTGCCACTCAGCAATGGCTATTTAAAGAGGAGAACCTGGCTAGGTCACCTTGGGTAGCACCAGCAACTAACGTTTGTCATGTTTGTCCTGTGGTTTCTCATCCTCTCTTTGATGAGTTTGATCTTAGACTAAAGCCTAACTTTAACACAATTTACAAGATTGTAAGTGCAATGTCAGTGCAAATGAAAGCACAACACTACTTGCAGTTCTCTTGCAGTCAGCTGCAAGTGCTTCAAGATGTCAGTCACAAAAAGTTAGACTGGTTACGAGATGCGTGACATTGAATAAATTGACCGCAAAAATTGATAGATATTAGTGCTCAAAGAATATATGTAGACTTACATCAGCAGAGAGGGGTTTTTAATATTGAGGGTGGTTAAACTCTTATTAACTAGGATCCTTTTAAGGGAAAAAAAAGAAGTCATAGAGGGACTAGAAAATGGCAGTGAATAATGAGAGTTGCTGATTCAAAATGTTCTGTATTATTTTTCTGCCTACTGACATTCCTTAACAAAAGTAGAATATGCCAAAAGCCTTCCCCTGATTTCTCATTCTTATATCACATTAAATGTATTAGGATTTGATGAACTGTAGTCAGTAAGCAAGCCACTGAAACGTAATTTGCAGTACAATGTTATTTGCAACTTTACATTCAAAGTTATACAAAATTTATGTACTAATCATTTAAGGGGATTCACCTTGGAAAATCCATATACTGATTTGAAGTTTCATTGACTTCAAGAATAGGCTTCATAAAGGTTTGATTTTGCAAGGAGCAACATTGAGATTCACCCAGGTACAGGGATCTGTGAACACCAAATTCATTAATCTTCCTAAGAAACTAGGAGCAGAATTTTGTCTTCTTCATATACCATCTACTAGCAGTGTTGTAGCGTAAAGAAACAAAGAAACATCATTATCAGCTGAAGTGTCTTGACAATCTTGAATTCTACCTGGCTGTCAGAAAAACAAGCCAAACAAACAAACAAGCAAAAAAAAACAAAACCAAAATCAAAACCAAAACCAAAACCAAAACCAAAACCAAAACCAAAACCAAACCCAACCAAACAAAAAACAAACAAACAAACAAACAAACAAACAAACAAAAAACCACAGTGGAAAAGACGTTTTCATAGCATTATAAATTTCCTGAAAATAGTTGAATAATATTATTTCATTTATAAGATGTAATTTTGGAATGAGCTGCAGACTGAAGACAAAAGTAAAGTTCAGTTTTTAATCTATATGACCTAATTAGTCAGGAAGTTTCCACTAAGCTCATCAATTGGAAAGCCTCATTGCCTATTTTAGAAGAATGAATGTGTCTTGATTGCATTGTATTTCTTAATAGTTCATTAATGCTGAGTTGGGGTCTTTTGTGTTCAGCAGAAATTAGGATCTAAATTCTTATCTTCTGCAGGAGAACAAATGGAGAAGACCAGCTTACCTAAGCAATCAGGATGATTAGTGTAAAGAATGATTTCCCTTGGAGGAGGAAGATTGGCATGACTTTCACAAGGAGGGATCAACCTCTTTCAGTGCCACTGGTAACAAAAATTCTGTGATATCTCTGAAGATCCTGATGAGAATGGATGTAACCATGTTTGAATGGCTAATCCATTTTCTCCCATGCCATCCTTTTCTCCTTAAGGCTCAGTTCCATTTTGTCATCTCTAATAGGCACAACTGACTTCTAGTAGAAAGTAATGCTTCTCCTAAGATAAAGAAATTTCCTCCTGTAATTTGAGACTCTCCCCTCAAGATTAAAAGCTTTTTAGAACAGCAACTGACATGTTGAAAAGATTATTTAATTCTAGTGTAACACAGCCCTGCAGAACTTCAGACACCCTTAGAAACACACAGGTTTCACCTTTCATAAATAATTCAATATTGCCAGGCAAGACTTTTGGGCATGGAAGTTTAATCAGCTGTGAAACTGTTTGTATATTTTAAAATTTCTAGTATGGCCCTTAGTGTGAGTTTGGGCCAAGTCAAAACACTGTCTCAAACAGTATTTAAATTGGAATCATGAATTTATATAGACCAGAATCCATTGCTCACAGGTAATTTCATGCAGTTTGTTTTGAATGGTAAAATAGTTTAGTACTATATAATAAGTAACTATGGACTGGGTTCTGCCAGCTGGCTTCAGTGCCAGAGATCTGTAACAAGCCTTACACTAACTCTGTTCCACAAAGAGATGCCATTTGTCTATAGCTACTTTCTCTCTTCCTCTGCTCCTCTTCTTTTTCCCCAAAATTTGTTTTGATAAATGTTTTCCTGTTGATCATAGAGATACTTTAGGAATTCCAAGAAAATCTTCTTAGAATTAAAAAGAAAAGTCATAGGGAAATAAAAGAGTTAATCAAGCATCTTAAACAAGAAATTCAACTTGGCTCATATAGAGCTTGTCCAGAAAAGGGCAATGAAGCTGATGAAGGATGTTGAGAGTGAGTTTTATGAAGAGCAGCTGAGAGAGCTGGGGTTGTTTAGCCTGGACAAAAGGAGGCTCAGGGGGGACCTTATTGCTCTCTACAACTGACTGAAAGGAGGCTGTAGCCTGTGGGGGTTGGTCTCCTCTCTCTGGCAACTAGCAATAGGACAACAGGACATGGCCTCAACCCAAACCAGGGGAGGATCAGGTTGGACATCAGGAAGAATTTCTTCATGGAAAGGGTTGTCAAGCATTGGAATGGGCTGCTCAGTGGTGGAGTCACTGTGCCTGAAGGTCTTTAAGAAATGACTGGATGTGGCACTTAATGCTATGGTTTAGTCTGTATGGTGGTGATTGGCCAAAGGTCGTACTCAGTGATCATGAAGGTTTTTCAGCCTTAATAATTCTATTCTATGATTCTATTCTACGATTCCTCAGCCGATTGCTGAGAGTTTGGAAGATTTAAAAAACAAATATTACTTTGTCATTATCTTCTTTTATTTCTTCTGAATCATGTGCAATGGATAGAACCTGACCATGCCTATACTGCTGCTCTACTGTTCTTATAAGAACAAAAAAAAAAAAAATGTTTGTGGGAGAGATATTATTGTTTTTTATCATTGAGAGGCATAGGAATTTTTATTACATGCAAGCATCATAAAGGGTAGCAAATCTTGTAGTCAACTGTATGAAAATCCATTTTGTTGATTAGCATGATTATTGTGTGATTTTTCCTGCAGTAATTATCCATCATTAATGAAAGAGGAAAGCAGGAACTATTCATATCCTGTTGTACAATAGACTAATTTACAAACTATGTTAACAAGGAGTTATGGTAATATAAAATATCACTCCTAAATATGATAAGATTAAATATTGATGTTTTCCTTTTTTACAATACTTCTTAAAGACAATTCCAAAGATGTTTCAATATACACACACCCATTAAAATAGTCCCACACTGTCGGATTTTTAGAATGTAATAAAAATTACAACTAGATATTTTTTCCTAGTGTCACGTAAGTTTGGTTAGAGAAAATGCAAAGTAGGAAACCCACATCTATTCCAGATTATATGGCTGTGAACTAGTATAACTTATATATGTATAAAATCAGTATGTAAATATATATACACATATAAGAACTGTTCTAGGAAAGTATTTGCGATTGATCTTGTGTTTTCTGAGATCTGTAGGATGTATCTGGATATTATTGCAATCGACTAAAATTTTACTCCTGTATTTTGATGGGGGTTTTTTTTGGTTGGATTTTTGTTTGTTTGTTTTATTGTTGATTTGTTTTGGGGTTTTATTTATTGTTGTTATTGGGGTCTTTTTTGTTTGTTTGTTTTGTTTTTGTTGTGTTGGGTTGGGTTTTCTTTGTTATCCAGCTATTAAATTCCAGATATTGTTCCCATGCTAGTGGTTGAATTCAAGAAAATGCTGTTTCATAAATCATAGTCTTCACTATTAGTGAAGTGTTTAGTTTGTCCAGCATAACTGTTTCCAAGCCATTAATTGTTACATAGTAATTTTATGTTTTAAACTATGTTTGACACAAATAATTTTTCCTTTCAAAATAACCTAAATATAATTTAAATTTGATTTCTGGTGCATTTTAATCAACATGTACACATACTAGCAGATCATCCTTTGAAATAGCGTCTTTTGCAATGGTCCAGTGAGTTTTGTTTCCCTTTATTTTCTTTTTACAGGAAGAGAGGGTCACTCAGGATATACTTCACATTAAAAAAAAAAGTTCATCTTCTACTTGCTGTGTAAAAGGCTGCACTCTCTCTTTTAACTATCACAACAAGCTGAATATATATGGAATCCAAACTTACTTTTTAATCTAAACAAAGGAAATTGTGCATCTGAGTTAAAGTTTTAGTTGACAATGCTATCGTTCACTAACTAACATTTTTGATTCTGTCCATACAGACAATATTTAACAGATTTCATTTGGAAGATAATATATATGGTGATACTTTAAAGACATTTTCTGCCATTTTAATATCTTTCTCATTATATTTTTTCATATTTATGGCTTGATTTTTTAAAAATAAACTTTCTCAGCATATAGCTAGGACACAGAATTATTTATACAATAAATTTCCCTGTTATCATAGTCTGGTTATGCACAGATAAAGAACTAGATATGTCTCTGAACTAGATAAGTTTATTGCATTTTTCTAATTAAAAAACTTACATTACAGAATATATACAAATATTTCCACAGTAGGTGGATTCATCTTGACCATAAATCACAGAAAGCTACAGCAGTCACTAATTACTACCAAGAAAAGATAGTTCATATTAGGAATCTAGCCATCTGTAGTAGTGTCAATCTTCAGCTCAAACCTGGATTTAACAAAAAAAGCTACTCTGATTTTACTCATTAATTTTGAATGCCTTTTTAAACTCAGGACCCTCACTTCTTGTTGCAGACACATTAAATCCATGAGGAAGTTTTTCCAAGAAATGGAATCAACTCAATTAACATTTCTCATCTTGTAGAGCAATTTCTCTGTTAGACTGTCTTTCTCTTTTCTACTGTGTCTTAGGGTGACTTTGTGATGCTTGTATCCTCAAATATCTGTTCTTTTTATGTTGTCTATTGTTCTGCACCTTTAAGACTGGTTCAGAGAACAAAGGGGGAAAACAAGAATCACGGAGTTTGTTTTCAGAAATTGCACTCGCATTTCTGCTCCTGGACTGTGTTCGTCTAAAGCACGGACAGACAGCAGGACAGAGATCTGTGCTTTTAGTTAGCTTTAGATAGCTGAGGCAGAGAAGCTTCCTGGACTGGTTTTTTTTTCTCTTTTTCTTGTTTAAGCCTGTCCTGGACTGAAAAACCCAGAAGACACCGAGAGCTCACACCTGCAGCCCACTGGGGCCCAGGACAGCATTTTCCAGTGCCGGAGGGACTGATGAGAGACTGAGCGAGCCGAGCTACACCCACGGGAAGGAGTTCCTCAATTTTGCCATCTCTCTTCAGAGCAGCAGGAGGTTTTATTTTTCATATTGTTCATTCTTTGTGCTTGTGGGTACTTTGTAAAATAAATGGCTTTATCCACGTTTCTCTAAGGAGATTTTTTCTTGACCAGTTGTGGGGAGTGGCCATTTGGGTTTGTTTTTCCCAAGGGACCACATTCGGAGGTTTCCTCCCAGATTTGCCCTAAACCAGGACATACAGATAATACAGAAGGCTACTTCCAGAAGAAAAAATATCTGTTTGAGCAAAGAACTTTTGGAATCTCAGCCCAGAAATGTATATTGCTGTCTTATAATTTCATCTTGTTACGGGTACCCTAGAGCTGCAGTCTTCAAATTGGGGTGCCTGCACCCCAGAGGTGCACAGTCCATTGTGGATAGGGAAGAAAATGGTATAATTAATAATAATAATAATAATAATAATAAACTCCTTAAAACAGTTCCTCTTTACCTCATTTTTTTTTTTTTAATTTCCAAGAGATCTGTATGTTTTATAAAGGACATATAAAGTATCACAGTAGCAAATGTATGTACTTTATAAATAAATACATACATAATATATTGACAATGTGTGCTCAAACCTTTTTTTATTGATAGGGGTTTACAGTCAAAAAAGTTTGGAGACCACTGCTCTAGAGGGCCCTTCTGTGATCACAGAATCACCCAAAATCTACAGGCCAGGAACCCAGCAAGCTGTAGCTTCCTCTACAGGTCTCTCTCCTCCAACAGCAAGAGTAACTGGATTGAGTTGCTGATAAACCACTCTGGCTTATTCTACTCCCTTTCCAAGGAGATTGTCCCAAAGTCCTCAGGATATATATCCTATTGAAATTTTCAGCATTTCATCTTGAATGTATAACAAATAGTTTGACATTGTTTATCTAGTTTTATGGGTGTTCTCTAGCAGGTCTTCTGTGTTTCTTTACCTATTTTTTTCTCTCCTTCCTTTTCAGCTTGTTTGTCTGGACTGTTTCTGTACCCACACAGGTATTTTATACTATTTACCTTCCTCTTGTCCTGTGTTTCTCCCCATCTCTTTCTTTATTATAATCTCTCATTTCCACATGTTCTATGACACTCCTTCACCACAGAGCAACTTTCAGTTCACGTCAATTAAGTAATTACAAACTGGTCATTAAGACAGAAACAAGAGTAAACAAGAAAAGGAGAATACAGCAAATGCAACTTTCCTATTATTGTAACTCCCGTGTTTGCAATTACTTATGTTGTCAGTTCTAAGTTTAAACTATAAACTCCTCAAGGCAGAAATAATTTTTCATTTACACAGACTGTTATGCCATCTTATTGCACTATATAAATATTGGTGTACATTTTTAAACACAATTAATAATTTTGCATGTCACAATGTTCATCCGTCCAACTAAAGACTCCTTAGAGGTTTATGAATTTTATGTGGCAGGTACTGTTCGCTTCCTAAAATGGTATTTCTTTAGAATGCCATGTATTGGGTAACTGGGGTAATTAATCTTGTTAGAAAATTTGAGTTAATAGCAACATCAATCATGATCATTTTGCACATGAAAAATCTCACTGGTATCACTGCCAGGAAGAACAAAGGAGAAAACATAGAATCATAGAATCATGAAGTGGTTTGGATTGGAAGGGACTTTAAAGGCCATCTAGCTCCAGCCCCATATTGTGGCCAGGGACCCTTTTACTGGACCAGATTACTCAGAGGCCCATCCAGCCTGGTCTTGGACATCTCCAGCAATGGGGAGTCCACAGTGTCTCTGTGCAACTTGTTCCATTACCTCACCACCCTTAAAGAATTGCTTCCTAATATTCAGTCTAAACCTGTTCTCCTTCAGGTTAGGGTCATTCCCCTTCTCTTACATGTTCTCGTGAAAAGTCCCTCTCCAGATTTCTTGNTAGCTCCAGCCCCATATTGTGGCCAGGGACCCTTTTACTGGACCAGATTACTCAGAGGCCCATCCAGCCTGGTCTTGGACATCTCCAGCAATGGGGAGTCCACAGTGTCTCTGTGCAACTTGTTCCATTACCTCACCACCCTTAAAGAATTGCTTCCTAATATTCAGTCTAAACCTGTTCTCCTTCAGGTTAGGGTCATTCCCCTTCTCTTACATGTTCTCGTGAAAAGTCCCTCTCCAGATTTCTTGTAAGCCCTCTTTATGTACTGGAAGGCAGCTATAACTTCTCATAAAAGCCTTCTCTTCTCCATGCTGAACAGCCCCAACTTTTTTGTAGGAGAGATGCTCCAGCCCTTTTATCAATTTCATGGCCCTTCTCTGAACTTGCTTCAACAGGTCCATATCTTTCTTGTGTTGGGGACACCAGAGTTGGACACAGGACTCCAGGTGAGGTCTCCCAGGAGTACAGTAGAGGGGGAGAATCACCTCCTCTGACTTTCTGGTCATGCCTCTTTTGATGCAGCCCAGGATGTGTTTGGCTTTCTGGGCTGCAAACATGCATTGCCAATTCATATTGAGCTTTTTATCCACAAAGACTGACAAGAGGTTCTCCCCATGGCTAGTCTCAATCCATTCTCTTGCCAGACTTTACTTGTGCTTAGGATTGTCCCGATTCACATGCAGGATCTTGCACTTAGCCTTGTTGAATATCATGAGGTTCTCACAGGTCCACCTCTCAAGCCTGTCAAGTCTTGATGCTCAAGATGCACCCCTTTTCTCCAGCATGTTAACAGCATCACACAGCTTGGTCTCATTGATAAAATTGTTGAGGGTGCACTCTATCCCACTGTCTGTTCAATGGATAAAATGTTAAAAACTACCAATCCCAATACCAGCCCCTAAGGAATGCCACCTGTCACTGCTTTCTACTTCGACATTGAGCTGATGAGAACTCTCTAAGTGTGAATATCAAGGCAATATATTATTCACTGAGTGGTGCATTCATCAAATCAACGTCTCTCCACTGTAGAGATAAAGATTTCCTGTTAGACAGTGTCAAGTGTTTAGCACAAGAAGCAGGAAAGGAACCACTCTGTGTTAGATGCTGCCTGATCCAGAAGCATAATAAAGGCTCAGCAGCAGTTCCAGTAAAAAGGTTGAGTAGGTGGTTGCAGCAGGGTCTCAGTTAAGCGTGGGTGTACAATATGAATAAACAGATGATCAGCCACACCATCTAGCACAGGTGGAAAACACAGCACTTGGGCAAATATGGGCAACACCAGTGACCTCCACTAGTTCCCCTCTCCCATCCATCAGGATAAAAACCCCTTAGTGGAAATATTTAAACATATATGCTATGAATCCCTCCAGTAACTGGCCTAGACAGTCTGCACTGAAAGTGGTGCCTGGATCCCATTCTGTCCAGGAGGAGTTAGACATAGGAGAGCCAAAGCCTGCAGCCTCACTCCAGCTGCTGATGCAGACTTTCACACACACGCACACTGATGCGCTGTGGATTCAGGAACTGGTCTTATCCAGTAACTTTATCCAGTAACTTGCCCTGAGATCCTCTTACTTGCTGTTGCCTCATGCACTGATATGTGCAAACTGCACCCTTGGCTGAACCCAAGAAGCCATGGTCAGCTCAGCACCTGGCTTTGTCCTCCTGATCCCCCCAGTAAGGAACTGGCAGATTCAATGGTCTCCCCAGTGCCCAGAGTCCAATTCTGGCCATTTCTATATGTGTTTCCCAGGCTAATTGCCTTACTTTCCCACCAGTTCATCTTAAAGTTCACTAAAAACACACACTGACAAGTGTAATCACACACTATGTATTCACTTCAGCCTCTGAACAAGAATGAATGAGGCACTAGGCAGAACCAGCACAAACCAGAAAAATGGTTGCAAGTCCCCCAGATGAAGACAATCCCAGTATATTTACTTGCAACTGCTTAGAACCACCAGACTAAAAGGCAAAGCACAGTGGTTAATTCTCATTGCTCACAGACTTAAAGGGCTGGAAAGACTGTCAGCTCATAGAGAAAAAAAAAAAAAAA